>ML416723.1:4732-28753 GCA_005239525.1 Nicotiana knightiana | reverse complement strand
GGGGTGGGATGGGGTTAAGTGGCTGAGTGTGGGGTGGGTTGGTGAGGGCGGGTAATAGGGTGAGAAATGTTGAGAAGGAGTTTTAGAAAATGTTTTCCGTTCTCTTGCAAAGGAAAAAATTTCCTCAAATAGGGGGAAAATGAGTTTATAAGAAAAATATTTTTTAAAACATTTAAAGCAACTAAACATGGAAAAATTGAAAAACATTTTTTCGGAATACCAAACACACCCTAAGACACCTTCATCAAATTGATATCTTCGTCCACTTTTCATTTGTCATTAGGGATGGCAATGGGGCAGGGCGGGGCATGTTTGGCAAAACCCACAAAAATTGCAATCCCCCCCCCTCCCGCATAGTTATAGTTTTCAACCTGTCGTGCCCTACATAGTTATTTTTCAGTTTTCAACCCATCGTGCCCCTCCCCGCTTAATTTTTTCTTTTTTCACTAATTTTTTTTTCTAAAATAAACTAGTTTGACATTTTATTATTTTATAAAATGAAGAGTTTAATAGAATCATATAAACATAAAACTGATAGAGTATTACGCTGATCTTCTAAAATAAATGGGTTACTATCATTTCCTATTACTAATACGATATCTTGACTTATGTAATATTATTTTGATGAGACTTATAAAATTGGTTAATTATAAATCAAAATTATATTTGTGCAAGTGAAAAATAATGTGAAATTGTAGTTGAAATGATTGCTTTGTTTCAAAAAAAAAAAAAATTCAAAGCTGCCCCGCATTGAACCCGCATTAAACCTGCAACCCGCCCCACCCCATAAGAGTAAACCCGCTCCGTCTCGCATCAAACAAAACCCACCCTGCCTCGCCCCGCACCCGCCCCGCCCCATTTCCATTCCTATTTGTCATTCATGTATAGCTTTTTAAATATATAATTTCTTGTTTTAGGATGCTTGTTGCAAGTACCCGAAGATATGTGATGGTAGAAATATGTCCAACAACGAGAGCAAAAACCCACATGGCCCTTTAACTTGGATGGAAGTATACGATGGTCTCCCAGTCACTGACAATAATCAACAAGGTGAAAAACAAAACAAGTTTTATAATGAAACTGATGGAGATTGTGGTAAATGGAGTAGTGATTCCATTAAACTTTGTTTCGATTGCGATGTGTGTAAAAATGAATACTTGGACAAGCAAGATCAGAATTGGGTTACTGCATTATCAATTTGTGTTGTTAACAGTGTTGTCCTCCTTTCATTTTCTTGTTACTTTTATAGTAAGAAGTTTGGGGAGCCGAGCAAAACCAGCAAAGTCCATCCTGCTGATGTATAGGATATGTAAAAAAGTAAAGATATTCTTACTATGTATCATATTTATATATTTATTTACGTACGTGTCTTTGGAGAATAGAATAGTGACAAGATTACTAGTTTCTTTTGTGTAGTTGTTTGTAACTTTGTGCGAATTTAAGGCCGTAACAGGAACGAGATTTGCGTACCTGTTAATGAATTGACACAGCAGATTTGGCAGAAGAGTCCAGTCAATAAAGTTACCTCAAGTCCTCTTTGAATCACTAGGAACAAAGTATATTCCACGGACTATACAATAAATGTTACCTCAATATGGTAGAAGAGTTCAATCAATAAAGTTACCTCAATAAATATTTTTTTACTATGTGTATATTGGGAAAAGAAAGAAGAAGAGAAGTTCCTTTGAAGGAGAAGGAGTACAACTTCTTGGGCAAATAAAGAGAGGAGAAATTTTCAAATTTTCATCACATTTTATAAGTTAATTATCCCACTATTAATAGTGATTATATTGGTTTAAACTGCTAGGGTTACTTCCCTTTAACCTTTCAATATTATCCCCTTTTTAAAGGGGTTGGGTCAGCTCACATGGGCAAGTTACAACCCAAACCCAAATGATCAACATCTCTCACTTCGTCCATGGGGGACTAAACAAAAACAGTACCATGTTAATTACACACATATTTCATACAAGTATATAGTTTGTGCGATCTGCGAGCATCAACAAGAGCTATACCTATTAAAGTTGTACAACAACTCCACGTAGAAATCCAATCACATACGGAACGGGTTCACTACTAACATGAGGATCTTATTACTCGTAATACCCAATGATGTTCGGCTAAAAAATACATATATTTAACTATTGTTGCATCACATTTAGTACTTTTAATCGTCTTTTGAGCATTAATTATATTACTTCGTGCTTAATATTATATTTAAATGTGTAAGAATAAAGCGGTGTGAAGATAAAGAGATTTAGAGCAAAATTATATAAAATGCAGAAGAAAAAGAAAAGAAAAAAAAAGACGAAGACAAGGGGGGATACCTTTGGTTTTTCTCCCCCCAAGTTGAAGACAAAAAAAGAAGAAGAGAAATACAAATAGTAAAGAAGGCAAAAATGTATCAGCGCCAGGGCCAGCGCTCTACACTTTTCGGTACCGTGTGTTATGGGATTTTTTCTATTTCGTCGGGACAAGGTTATTTTAACCCTACATGGTACCAACTTGGATAAACGGGGTTCTAAACCTATTTTGGAGGGGGAGGACATTTTTTAGAGTTACTTTTGACTAAGGGAGAGGACAGGGCCGCCGTGGAGGCTGAGTTTCATCTTTTCTTCTACCAAACTTGATAATTTTTATGTTTATTTGTATGATTTATTATTTTGCTACCATGTCTATGTGGAGCTAAACTTCACGTTCCAGGATTGTGCTTCTTTCATTATTATTGTTATTCGAATATTGATTTTAATTTCTTAGTTTATTTATTCAATCATGCATTTAATTATTTGATTGCTCTATCACCAATTGAATATTATCTACGAATCTAGAGTTGAACTTGAAAGTGGAATTTCCAGATTGCACATAGGATTGAGTAGAGCAAGTTCTTGAACATAAGCATCGGGGAATGGATCCGGGGTTAGGATAGACATATACCTAATTGCGTTGCTTGATTGATGTACATGAATTATGAATGCGTTCTTGTTAGTTCTAATTCCACAGACATATAGGCGTTAGGTTAGATTCAATAGGTGAGTAAGAACTCGACAGATTCTTATGAGAAATATTAACCTAGTTAACAAATAAACCAGATAATTAATTAGTTAATTCAACCGAAGAATACAATAGGAATGTTAGATAGCCCATAACCCTAGATCGTTTTCATCACATTGATAATAAAAATCTACTCTTCCTTTGTTCATAGTTCATTATTTGTTTTCTTTTTATAATTAGATTAGAGTCATATACTTCTAGAGTAAGTCTTATTTAGATAACTAAGATTGTCTAATTTAGTTAATAATTAATCACAATCCTCGTGGGTTCGACATCCGACTTTTAATCACTTTATTACTTGACGATCACGTATACTTGCGTGTGAGTTTGGCCGCAACACCCAAGTAATCATTTGCTACTCTAGTAGTGTCCTGACCTAAAATCTCACCATTGGGGGTCGTGATGGCACCTATTTCCTAAGATTGGATAAGTGTAACGACCCGACCGGTCATTTTGAGAATTTACAATTTGCTCGGTGGTTTGAGGGCATGAGTAGATCCGTATGATGTATTATGACTTGTGTGAATCCTCGGTTTTGGTTTTCAGGTTATTCAGAATTGATTTGGAAGAATGATTCTCAACTAGGAAGCTTTAAGTTGAAAGAGTTGACCAAGTTTGACTTTTGTGGATTTGACCTCACAACATAATATTGATGGTTTCGTTAGGTGCGGATGGTGATTTTGGACTCGGGCGTATGCCCGGATCTGCATTTGGATGTTTCTAGAAGGTTTCAACACAAATTGGCGAAAGTTGAAAATTTGAAGGTTTGGAAAGTTCATAAGTTTGACCGAGAGTTGACTTTGAGGATATCAGATTCAGATTGCGGTTCGGGGAATTTTAATAGCTTCATTATGTCATTTGGGACTTGGCAAAATTTGGATGCATTCCAGGTCGGTTTGCTATGTTTTGACTCAAGTTATGGAAGTTGAAAAGTTCAAGTTCATGAAGTTTGATTTGGGGTGCGATTTGTTGTTTGGTTATTGTTATGTGTAATATGAGGCCTCGAGTAGGACGGTGTTGTGTTATGGGACTTGTTAGCGTGTTTGGACGGGTTCCCGAGTGGCACGGGTGAGTTTCAGATGAGGTTTGGATCATTTTCATTTCATGTTGCATTGCTGAAGATTTCTGGTTCTGGTGTTTCCGCATCTGCGAAAGAATGGACTCAGATGCGAGTCCGCAGATGCAGACAACTGGCCCCATAAGCTTAACATGCTTGGATGGAGATCATCACAGATGCGCATGAGGAGCCGCATCTACAAGTGCACAGAAGAGGAAATTGTTCTACATATGCAATGGTTCCGCTGGTTAGTTGTGGTCGCAGAAGTGAAACAGTTACCGCAGATGCGACGATTTGTCCGCAAATGCGAAAATCACTGGGCAGAAGCTATAAAAATTGAGGTTTTGGTTCTTTTATCATATTTTGAGATGTGAGACTCGGATTGAGGCAATTTTTGGAGCAATTTTCATCATAAGGATTGGGGTAAGTATTCTACACTTGGTTTTGATCTTATTTCATGAATCTATCTTTATTTTTGGCAATTGGTTGATGAATTTAAAAGAAAAACTGAGGGTTTTAGCCTCAAGTTTCATAGTGTGAATTTTTGAGTTTTGAACGTCGATTTGGAGTAGGATTTGAGTAAAACTAGTATGGTTGGACACGTAACTGAATGGGCTGTCGAATTTTGTGAGTTTTGTCAGGTTCCGAGGTGCGGCCCGGGTTTTGAATTTTTAGCCGATTTTGAACTTTTGATTAAAGATTCAACATTTATCGATGGGTTGTTGCCTTTGGCATTATTTGATGTATTTGAGTTGCTTTTGTCTAATTTTGAGTCGTTCAGAGTTTGGTATGCGCAAAATGCCATTTTTGAAGCATCACTTGGCTTTCTCGGTATTAGAATCGATTTGTTCGAGGTAAATAAAACTTCTAAACTTAGTGTTGAGGATATGAAGCCCCGAATTACGTGTTATGTGATTAGTGTTGAGGTGAAGTACATGCTAGGTGACGGGCGTGTGGGAGTGCACCGCGTAAGTTGTGACTCCATTATTTTCTTGGTATTGTGTAGTTACCTGATCTTATTGTAACCATGAAATTTTGATGTACTTGAGTTATTGAGATGTGACCCATGTTAGAATTCATGTTTAGGCTACATGCTTATCCTGTTACGGCCCACTGAGGTCATTTCTGCTGTTGAGTTATTTGCTTTTATTGCATTACATACTTAGTCATATGCATTCATATGCATATTATATCTCAGTCTCTGTTACCATTTATTGACACATCATATCATCATTTTGGGCTAGTTTCATGGAATTGTAAGCCCGAGAGACTGGAGAGATTGATGACTGAGTGAGGCCGAGGGCCTGAGTGAGAGTGGTACTATGGCATCGTGCTGCATGTCGCAGCATGTTATATTGATTACATTTATGAGATCGGGTTGCACGTCACAACGGGTTTTACTTATTTATGATAGCGCTTGGGCTGAAGGAGCCCCTTTAGAGTCTGTACACCCCCCCAGTGAGTACAATTGATATATATATATATATATATATATATATGTGTGTGTGTGTGTGTGTGTGTGTGTGTGTGGGGGGGGGGATCGGGTTGCACGCCGCAACGAGCCTCGTGGCTATATATATGTGGATCGGGTTGCACGCTACAAGGGGCTTTTATGGCTGTTTATGGATCGGGCTGCACACCGCAGCAGGTATTGTATAATGCTGAGTACTTGAGTGTGCTGAGTATTGAGCATGGTGAGAGACAATGTGAGACAATGAGATTGAGTACTCTGAGAGTGTGTGTACATGATTTATCACTGAGATGCATTGCATTTGACATGCGTACTTGAGATACATGCATAGAGATACATTTTCCTCTGCTACCCGATTTTCGTGACATTTATGATTTTACCTGTATCTTGACATGTAGGCATAACGATGTACTTTCCTCATGCGTTTTTTTTTTCAATTTCAATAACAAAATTGGGTTTTCACTGAGATACTTGAAAAACATGCTTATTTTCTGGAACTGTGAACGAGTTGAGCATTCTATTTCTGAGATACTTATTTTATTACTTGCACTATATTGTTATTAATTGTTGCTGGCTATTGGTGTCGGACCCGACCTTTGTTCCAGCTTGTCACTACTTTCAACATAAGGTTAAGTTTGTTACTTATTGAGTACATGTGGTTGGTTGTACTCATACTACAATGCTTCGCCTTGCATGAAGATATTGGATGTTGACATTGCTGAGATCGACGGGAGATGGATTCGAAGATGTACCTGCGTTTCAGCTGTAGCTGCCTCTTGTTCATGGAAGCCTTGGATTCATAACAATCTTTTTATGTACATTTCGAACAGATGCTGTATTTACTTCAAACCAGTTTTGTTAATTGTTTTCTTAGAAACTCATGTCCTTGGGAAATGTATAAGATTCAGATAACTTCTTCTATTTAATTATTTTATTAATTTCATTAGAATTGAACAATTGTTAGTTGGCTTACCTAGCGGGTTGGGTTAGGTGCCATCACGACTAGTTGAATTTTGGGGCATGACAATTGATCACGCTCAACTATGTCTTATAGAAAGACTAAACGGGCGCTGCAAATATAATCTGGGGTATTACACCCGAAGTCGATCCCACAGGGAATTTTTACGTATCAATTGAGTCTATAAAATACTAAACTGTTACTTAATCAAGTTTCTCAAGACTTTGAATATCAATTTGGTGATGTTTAACTAAATCTACAATCAATAATAATAAACTAACAATTAGATAACAATTTAATGTAACAATGATAATAAGGGGTCTAAGGTTATGGTTTCCCCCGTCGGTGAATTCTTCCTTGGATAATTCTTATAGTTTAATTTGCTATCTTTGTCAATCATGAACGCTCTAACTATCATCAATCTCTCTCAAGTTATTATGATAATTTACTAAACGCACTCTCTCAAGTTACGCTAGCTAGATCGCAATACAGTTCACTTTAGATTGCACCCGAGGTATCGTTATCTCTAATCTAACCTCTAAACCCTCGGTTATGACTTTCGTCTATACTCCGGGAGTGGTGTTGTTCAAGCAACTACCTAAATATGCACTCTCTCTCAAGTAGATACATAATAAATAGGAATAGTTAATCAAGGGCCCTTTCAATCAACTATAATAAGAACGTAGTTGAACAAAACGAGATTAATCAACCAAAATATATTAATATCACAATGAATTCATCCCCAACGGGTTCTACCAAAACCCTAGACTAAAGAATTTAGCTACTCATGTTATTGAGAATCAAAACTGAAATAAGTTGCATAATTGAAATACAAAGTAATGAATACTAGATGTAGAAATCAATGTTTTTGGCACTTCAATGACTTTCTTCTGTTGAATCCTTTGAATGCCTTCCGAACCGCCTAGTTGTGTTTTTTAGGAGTCTATTTATATGTTTAGGGCGAACCCTAAACATGTAGGGGACTTCTATTTTGACCGGGAAACACTTAAACTGTCAAAACTCGGATTTGGCCGAAACTGGGAACCTCGGGCGTTTGGACCCAAAGGCCTGGCTAACGCCAGGCTAGGGCTGGCGTTTCAGCCCTAACGCCTGGCTAATGCCAGGTAGGGTCAGGCTGTAGGGCTCTGTCGCCCGGCTATCGCCCGGTTGTCCCCTTTTGCGTATTTTTCGACGTATTTGCATCCCTTTAGCTTCGTTTCCATCTCCAACTCACCTACACATGAAATAAACTCCATTAAGCACATAAAAAGTGTATTTTTATCATTAACGCACCTCAAATGTAAGGTATATTACATATTCAACTATGCATTTTAGTCTCGCATCACAAGACAAAACAACATTAAATCGACAAACTACAGAGTAGGAAACATGTATAACAATAGAAATATGCACATTTACTAGAAAAAAATAACCCTTGCTCGAAACATTAGGTAAAAATCGCACATTCTTCATCAAAATTAGCAAAAACACCACTTTACTTAGATGAATCATGAATTTTTTTAAGAAATAACTGACCTTTTTGAGCCTCAAATCCGCAATTTTGTCTATGATGGAAACCCTAGATGAAACCCATCCCATTTGTCGTTTCTTCTTCTCAGTTTTGATATTTTGTTTATGTGTTATGAATTGTTATTTTAGTGTATTTCCTTAGTTGGTCGGGCAGGTCAAGACCAATTGGGGCGGTAGAAGGTTATATTAGGCCCTTTTCCGTATTGATTATTCCGTAAGTTAGGACTTGGACATTTTTGTAAGATTGAAACATTCGGATATCATTTAGAAAAGAATATATGCTCTTTCAGCCAACTTTGTTTTTCTTGGTCGTACCTTCAGCCAACTATTATTCAACGTTAAGTTTTAAGTCGTGGCGGTTTTAATACTGCAAGAATACTTTCTTTTTTATTTTTTCGTTTTTATTCATTTGTGACCCTGTCCACTGATTAATTTCTTGAGATGGGTTCAGTTTCTGCTACAATTTATTTTAGGTATAATTTTCTGAGTTTTCAGCAAATTTGTGCATTGTTATAGTGTATATATGTTTCCCTTTATACATTTTCTTCTTTTATGTGCCTTTTTCGAAGCAAGACAGCTCGTTTTTTTAACCGGTCTTTGAATCTTTGTCAATTAATGTTCTTTGATCATTGTTTTTAGGATTCAAATACGTGAGCGAGAGAATTGATTTGGGAATCAAGTAAAGATTGAATCTTTTTGGGAAAATCTAAAGATTTACTTGAGGGAATGAATGAATTGTTGTAGATGAGCTAAAAAAAAAAATACAATTTTGATGAATTGGGGTTTTGATTTGTGACGTGGCAATAAGACTGCAAAAGTGGAAACTTGGCGGATTTTCTTGTATTAAGAAAATGAATACAGTATTTGCATAATATTGGCATGAGATGATTTAAATGGAGTAACGTGGTCTATGAGAATTCATATAGCCTACCCCAACTTGTTGGGGGCTTAGACATACTTCTTGTTGTTGTTGTTGTTGTTGTTGTTGTTGTTGTTGTAAGAGAATGAATACTGTGGGTAGGATAGGTAGCTATATAGGTCGAGGCGTACGTAGTGTTTCTGGGACCTTAAATCCATTTGGTGGTGCTGTGGATATCATAGTGGTGAAGCAACCAGATGGGAGTTTGAAATCCTCTCCTTGGTATGTTCGATTCGGAAAGTTTCAGGAGGTTTTGAAGGCAAAAGAAAAGGTGGTTAATGTAAGTGTCAATGGCGTGGAAGCGGGTTTCCGTATGAATTTAGATAGTAGAGGGCAAGCATACTTTCTAAGGGAGCTGGACATGGTAGATGGAGATTCTTTAACTACTCGAACCTCCGAACAACTAGGAACTTTGAATCTGAAGGAGGGAAAGAATGTAGTTGTATTCACATGCTCGAAACAGCAGGTCATTTGCTAAGACTTCTTTTCATTGCATATTGCTTCGGTGTTTGATTCTTTTTTACTATTGATTAACTATTGCGTGCTTATGCAAATGCTTGCTTATAATTTGCTTGAGATACATACTTTGCAGGTTGATGCGTGTATATATTTGTGGCGATGGGACACAAATATTGTAGTCTCTGATGTTGATGGAACAATTACTAGGTAAAATTGATTCACTTTTCTGCTATAGATGGTTGGTGCTATTCATTTATCTATGAGCTTGCTGTTGTGTGTCCAAGACTTGCTATTTTGTTCTACTTTGATCACGGAGAATGTAACAATTATCAGTTTTTTTGATTAAAAAAGTTGATAACTGTTACATTCCTTGTGATCGAAGTTGAACATAATAGTTCAAAAAAGTTGCTAGTTGTGACATTCTTTATGATTAAAGTTGAAAATAGCAAGTCTTGGACACAACAATTACTCCATCAACTTTTGATTAGTCCAAATGGAGTGTTAATGGTATTTATTCGATATTTTCTTGTGTAACTCTTTTCTGTTACATAAAACTCATATCGTAACATCAACATTAACTTTGTTAAGTACAATTTTTTGGCTGTAAATTGCTTTTTTGGTGTAGTTAACTTTGTGATTCACTTCCATGCACGTATCCTAGAAGCAAGGAGGTGGTCTTAATTGATGAAACATAGCGTGATTCACTTAAAAGTGTTGAAAACACAAGTCCAATATCCCTCTTCCTGATTAGATTTTCTTAGTTTGCCCTGGAGATTGAGAACAGAGCTGATATATAATTTATTGTAGAGAAAAGTGGGTCCCAATTTAGAGGTAATGTTGTCATTTTTGGTATTTCTGAGGTTTTATCTTCGTACTTTCGAAAGGGAACTTTCAAGATGCAGTTTGGAGTCCCAACACGGTGACTCTTTCCAAATTTGCCGTTGACTCTGTCCCTTAAATTTTCCAGAGAGTTGCCATGGTATAATAATATAGCCAGAATTGAATTCAAAACTACAAGAGTCTATGCTGAAAAAACTCATTCACAATCATGCTATGTTGCTGGGACAGTTGGACTCTCCAAAAATGTCTCCGGTGTGTGCTGGATTCTCCAAAACTAGTGCATTTTTTGAGGATCCGATGTGGGCGCGACAGCTTTTTTTGGAGAGTCCGGGCAACATAGCCCTAATCTTTTTTAGCATTCATGTCACGTACTACACACTAGGTTACTTCAGTCATAAACTATTTCTGAACCCAAGCTGACACTGAACTAAATGTTGTCTAAGACTTTATTTGTAGGTTCATCGTTTGTGATACATGGAGAAAGCATATTACCTTTATTTAAGATGCCGTCTTGCTCGTGTTCTCTCCCTCTGTGATCTATGCCGGAATTGAAAGCTTTAAATAGTGGACCTCACATCATAATATTATTTTTGTTACTCTTGATCTCTTCTGGCCAACATATTTACCATTTGATGATTTTCAAGATAAGTAAATTTTGATCATGATTTCTTGAGCATTTTTAATCTTTTGGATTGGAAAAAGATCCAGTTTGTAGTAGTTTTATAGTCTCTAAATAATGTATTTCAAATGGTACATCTTATCATATGTCTATTATTGCTTTGACTTTCAGTCAAAAGTGAGAGTGGGATGGAAGAGTATCAGTTTAGGATTAATTATTAGAGTATCAGTTTAGGATTAATTAATCTTTTATGCACATGCAGCAAGTTCTGTTTGACATTTGCGATTTGTTTTTAGACTACTTTTCTGATCAGTATAGTGTTCAAGAAGTACTGAATAGCTATGTTGCTCGGACTCTCCGAAAATGGTGCCGGATACGTGTCGGATCCTCCAAAAATAGTGTATTTTTGGAGGATTTTTGGAGGATCCGACACGGGTGCCGCATCATTTTGGAGAGTCCGCGCAACATAGCTGAATAGTTGAAGAGAAGATTTCCGTTGTCAAAGAGAGGGAGGGAGGGTTTCTAAGATATAACCAACTTGAAATTGTATAGCTATCAGAAAGAAGGGAATGAAGGATATGGCCCTTCTTATATGGGCCTACAATTGGGATGCAATTTAGCTGAGTCAATCAAACAGTTGACCAGTTTGACTTGGCTCAAGACTTTTGGATCAGCTAGATTGAGCTGCGGAATTTCTTGATTGAATCCAACTCTATGACCATATGTGGTTTCGTTCCATCAAAACATGGAATAGCAACGATGACGACTGTCATTTCTAGCTAATATTGCCACCTTTCTCTCTGTTTCCTTTTCTTCACTTGATTGTTGGCAGGATTTAAAGCAAATATCTACTACCCGAGACAATATTTTGAAACAAGTGAGAAATTGGTTTACATAGTCAACCTTGTTAGAATGAAGCTCTGGGCTCTAAAATTTTCTACGCTGGTTTCCTGTTATCCTCGTTGAACATCTGTTGGTTCGTCTTCTTGGTTCCTTGGAGAACAACGTTGTGAACAAAAATGCTAGACTTCTGTTTGAGTTGGTGATAGAAATATAGATGATATTATTTCCTTGTGCCTGCCTGATGTGTGATATTTTTCTCAATTAAACAGATCTGATGTTCTAGGACAGTTCATGCCTTTGGTTGGGGTGGATTGGTCACAGTCAGGCGTTGCACATCTCTTTTCGGCTATCAAGGTTTTAGACTTAATTCATTTTCTCTTCTCTTTTCTGAGGTTTATTCAGATGAGCTGTTGAATGATTCCAATTTCATAGTTGTGGCAAGTAATTGGTCACAATTCAAAGTCTTTAGTTCAAGGATGTTCTCTTATGTTGTGAATATATTTCCCTTTTGCTATGCTTGCTAAGGGTTGAAATGTCTATACAGTTCTTCTATGCAAATATGTTTTAGTTTTCGTCTGATAGTAGAATAAGAATGCATGATGTTGTCCTCTTGTTGCAGGAGAACGGTTATCAATTGCTTTTCCAAAGTGCACGTGCTATTTCACAGGCCTATCTCACTAGACAATTCTTGTTTAATCTTATGCAGGTATGAAAAGTAAGTTTGTCTCAAGTAACCACTCTTCTCTTTTTGCTCCTCATCAATTAATTTGGCTTTTTTGTGTTTTTGGTAATTGCAGGATGGAAAGGGATTACCAGAAGGACCTGTTCTTACATCGCCAGATGGACTTTTTCGTTCTTTATTTCGAGAAGGTTACGGGCTATTCCTTTCTTTATTTCGTGAAGTGTTTTCTCTTTATATTTTTTGTTGCTCCAAACTTTGCATCCCATTGAGTTGGTTATATTCTGTTTGTCCCGTTTGTCTGTATATTTATGAATCATGATTAGCAGAATAAAACAAAATTATCTATTAACATATGGGTAGACTAAAACCTGATATGGAGGGTGCCTGGAAATTTTATTTTTATTAGATAATTAATAATTTGTATATAGCACGTTGTGCTTTCTATCCTTTTATTGCTACCCTTTTCAATTTGTGTCTGGATTGCTCAATTGCTGGTCCCCTTTTTATTAACTTGCTCTTTGGTTTAAATGTATTTAACATGGAACTTAATCCTGAAGAGAGAACAACTATTTTGATGGTTGAAATTATCTACTCCATAAAAAATGGTAATGACTCCTGGAAGTTTTTTAGTATCCATTGTCAATATTTGATGACTATTCTTGCACTCTCATGTTCTTATGTCCTCCTTTTTACTCTTTAACTGTTAGCAATTTTTAACTATCCTGCCGTCTGCACCCTATTCTTTAATTGGTTCAGTGGACTGATTGTTTCATGCTTTTATCTATGAGCTTAAATGGTGAAATGTGCTATTTCCTTCTGCATTTCTTGCACCATTTAGTAATATGATATTAAATTCTCCCAGAAGAACCGCTTTAAATTCTGCTCATATTATTGATTGAGAGGTGTATCTACCTGTTTACCTTTTGCAGTGGTTACAAGATCTCCTCATGAATTCAAAATTACTTGCTTACAGGTCAGTTTCTTGATTCATATTTTTTTCCCTAATAGTAACTTAAGCATTTTAAGCAAAAAAGTTATGGATATCTGCAAAAGCCGTGAGGTGAGTTGCATCTGGTAGAGTGCTTTTGTCGATTAATGGAATAAAGATGACTTACATCCGTGTTATCTAATCTTAACTTTTCTGCTATCTTAAGGGAGATCCTTGTGATGTAAACAAGTTGAGTGAGAGAATAATTGGGTATTTGGTGCTTTTTAGTTTAACTGCACAAAAACTCCCTGTTTAATACTCGCAGAAGTCCCAAATGCTCCAAAATTTACAAGTGGATGTTTGATACAACACGATTTGGACATAGAGAAATACCATTTAAGAGATCTTACTCCTGCTTAAGGTGGATGAGAAGTTGTGTGTTTGTTGTGCCACACTCAAAATATGGCCGTGCAGGAACATCAAGATGTAACTAATGGAATAAATAATCGCAAGATGGATATAATGACTAATAAGAGAAAGCTCGAAACTGTAACTCAGAGTGGTTTACGTCTTTTATGATAAATGCAACAATGGTTTTTATTTTGGTGTTTTTTCCCCTATTTATCCTGGGTTTTCTCTTGGAATACTACAGGTAGGGAGTATCTAAATTACGGGCAATTGTAGAAGTTTTAGTGGCTAACTTTCAGCACTTTATCTTGTCATCAGCTTTGGCAACATATGCAGATAATTAACTTTTAACTATTGAAATTTTCAGGATGTCAAGGCATTGTTCCCTTCTGATAGGAATCCCTTTTATGCTGGTTTTGGAAACAGAGACACCGACAAGCTCAGCTACCTCAAGGTTGGAATACCTGAAGGAAAAATCTTCACCATCGATCCCAAGGTATGTAGAATCAACTAAGGACATTTGGTAAGTAACTTTCTTCGAGTTTTTGATGGTAGTTCTATAATGCACAGGGCCAAATTATTATGAACCACCACATAGATACAAAGTCATACACCTACATACATGGTTGCGTCGATGACATGTTTCCATCCTTGTCCTCACGGGAGCAGGTTGGATTTCTTTACTTTAAGAGAAACCTAAGATTTCTTGAGCTTCACTGTTATCCTTCTCCAAAGTGATGTGGTACGTTGAAAGTTAGCTATCTTGAAGTGGAGTATCAGAACCACTTTCACCATTAAATTCGTTTTGACGATCGGCTATCTTTTCTATTTAGTCAGCATGTTTGTTTTATTTGGAGACTTTAACTCCATCTGCATGGCACCTAGAAATTATATATTCAAATGTGGATAATTAGAATTAACTACTAAAAAATTAGTAGGTTTCGAAGGGGCTAGTTTTATCCCAGTCTTAAAGTTCATGCCATGTTTGGGATGTACGGCGTAGACGACCCAAAGCGTAAAGTATGAGTGGAAAAGTCTCCGTTGCAGTATTATCCCCATGACTCTTTAGGCTCCCTTGATCATTTACTTAGCGCTTGCATGTCTTAGCTTTGCCTTCTCGAAACAATTTTACATCGTTCTATGGAATCCTGGAAATACTAGATTTTGCTGGTTCGAAATTTAATTTTATAATACATATCTAGTGTTTTCTTGAAACCTCAATCATCTTATAGTCGCCAAACAATTTTTTCACTTTTCTAGGAGGATTTTAATTCATGGAATTATTGGAAGCTTCCGTCTCCTATCCGAGATTAAGCCAGTCCACCTAATTATTTTTTGAGATTCAGGAGTGGCACTCCCACGGCCATGGAGAGATTCATAGAAATTTTTATTCAAATATTAATTTGGAAGCAACTTGCCATTATTTCTGAGAAGATGGGGTAAAAGTGATGGATTCGTGAGAAACTGCTAATTTATGTGTGCACCTTACAACTAAGGTTTGACCAAAGACGGCCTCACTATAGCTGTATATTGCATATGGAAGTTTTACTAGTATGCTGTTGTATTACACATCCATCCTTCAAAAGGAAGTATTTTACTCAATTTTCTGATATTCTACGCTTCAATATTCGATAGTAGGATTGCTCATTTGTTGTGCTTTCTTGTATATAAACAAGCGTGGAAGGAAATTACTATATATATTCCACATTGATTGAATAATTTGAACTCTGTAAAATGTTGTAGTTTATGTGTGGATGAGAGGTATAGATTTTGGTCATTCATATAATCTTTTGTAAATGAACAGATTTGTTATGGACAGAGTATTATTACTAAGAGGAGGTATTTTCGCCGTTGATGGGTAAATGGTTGGAGAGTGTGATGCTATTGATGCATTCATCGTTATGAATGACACATATGCTGGAATAGTGGAGACCTGCATTTGAAGAAAATTCTGTCTCTGAACTTTAAGTAGGGGATCTGGTCTCTGTATAACTGGTTTTGTCAAGAAATGCCCACCTTAAGAGCGAAAGGAGGGTTCGTTTATCAAATGCTCTAGATTTTAGATTGTTTGAATAAAGATTTTTCCCTTTTTACTCATGAAGAGCCCGTTGTGTTTGTCAATCTGTATCCTATAATATCATGTGTAGTTTCTTTCTTTTAATCACAGATCGACAGGTGATCCATCGTCTGACTCTGAGAAAGAAAAAAAAATCATGTGCTTAGGTCCCTACTAAGTAGAATTCATAAACTTTGCAATGGCTATTTGAATGCTTCTTCAAAAGTTTTTAGCATTTTTCAGAGCTTCAGGCGACGTGTTAAATGTGACGGGAGTTTATTGTTAACATTGCAATTGATCGAAATTGATGAGAGATAGAAACTAGGGTTACACCTTAGAGAGAAGATGGAGAGAAAGAGACAGATTTTCATTTCTTCTAACTGAGAAAGTTCTGGAATATACACCTTTATATATATACAAGGGCAAAATAGACAAATCTATCATAACTGGATCAACATAAATACAAGTAGTGGGCTGACTTGGCCCAAATTTGTTTATAGCCCAAATATAGTATCTGATATAATTTTATGTAACTCCAACACCCCCCCCCCACCTCCCTCCCCCCTCAAATTGGAGGGTGAGGTCACACCCAACTTGCCAAGCAATAAATGATGTTGTTCGCCTGTTAAACACTTGGTAAAAATGTCAGCCAGTTGAGAAGAAGTATATATATGATGTAAAGAAATTAGTCCGTCAGCTAACTTTGTCCTTATGAAATGGCAGTCCACTTCAATGTGTTTAGTACGTTCGTGAAACACGGGATTTTTCGCAATATGCAAAGCAGCCAGATTATCACAATATACAGGAACATGATAGACAAAAGGAAGTCCCAAATCAGTGAGCAAACGAACCAACCAAACCAATTCAGCTACAACTTTACTCATTGCTCGATACTCAGCCTCAGCAGAGGATAATGAAACAACAGTCTGTTTCTTAGATTTCAAACTTATTAAATTGCCACCTAAAGTTATGCAAAACCTAGAAACAGGCCTACGAGACTCAGAACACGCATCCCAATCACTATCACAATAGGCAAGTAAGGATAAATCAGAAGATGTATTTAGAGAGACACCAAAATCAGGAGTGCCTTTCAAATATCTCAAAATGTGAAGAGCAACAGTCACATGAGGCACCCTAGGACACTTGAGAAACTGACTTAAGTGCTGTACAACAAAACACAAATCAGGTCTAGTATGGGTGAGAAAGTTAAGTTTACCAACTAGAGTTCTATAAGTGTCAAGCCTAGGCAATAACTCCCCATCATCAGATTTCAACTTGATACCCAATTCTAGAGGAGAAACCACAGCAGAAGCAGAAACACAATCAAATTCATGAAGCAAATCAGCAACAAACTTTCGTTGATGAAGAATAACCCCAGACTAGTCATAGAAGACTTCAATCCCAAGAAAATAGTTGAGTAAACCCAAATCCTTGATTTTAAATTGGTCGTTAAGGAACTCCTTAAGAGCAGAAATTTCATGGGGTCATCACCCGTAAGAATAATATCATCCACATATACAACAAGGAAAATAGTAAAGTTGGCAGATTTCTTGATGAAGAGAGAGTAATCATTTAGTGAAGGAACATAACCTTTAGAGCAAAGTGCATGGGATAATTTGGCATACCACTGACGAGATGCTTGTCTTAAACCATAAAGGGATTTTTGGAGCTTGCAAACCAAAACAGAAGAAGGTTGAACAGTGGAAGTAGACCTGGAAGTAGTTTCATGTATACCTCTTCATCTAGATCACCATGAAGAAATGCATTGTTAACATCTAATTGAAAGAGAGACCACCATTTCTTGATAGCAAAAGCCACAAGACACCAGATGGTACACATCTTGACAATCGGGGAAAATATTTCATGAAAATCAATTCCCTCAATTTGTGTATCACCCCGTACCACAAATCTAGCATTAAACCTCTCTACACTACCATCAGCCTTATGTTTAGTTTTATACACCATTTGCAACATATTGTCTTCTTACCTTTAGGTAATTCAACTATTGTAAGTCTTATTAGCTTCTAAAGCATCAAACTCTTGCCTCATAGCCTCCTGCCAAGCAGGGCTGGCAGATGCTTGAGTATAAGAATGAGGCCAGTTGCTATTGATTGGGCAACAGAAAGTGATGTAGAAGTAGGGACAGAAAGGGAAGGAGGAAGTTGTGTTATAAAATCATTGAGGTGAGAAGGGAGTGTGTGAGTCCTGTTGCTCCTTCTAACTTCAGGAGGAGGAACAGAACAAGAGTTAGAAGGGGCAGGAATAGAACAAGGAATAGGTGGAGCTTGAGATGCAATGGGTGAAGAAGGAACAGAACAAGGAAAGGAAGGAGTTGAAGTTTCAGATTGGAAAGGAAAAAAATCATCATTAGGAACAGGAAGGACTGGAGAACTAGAAGAAGGAGAAGACAAGATGAATGGAAAAATTGACTCATGGAAGACCACATCTCTGGATACAAACACACTTCTGGTGGAGAGATTGTACAACTTATACCCTTTCTTACCAAATGGATAACCAACAAGCACATACGGAGATGCTCTAGGATCTAGTTTATCTCTGTTGCATTTGGGAATAGTAGCATAGCACAAACAACCAAATAGCTTCAAATGAGTATATCAAGGTAATTTACCATATAAAACTTCAAAAGGGGTTTTATTGTGTAGAACAGTTGAAGGGAATCTATTAATTGGGTATGTGGCAGTGAGGATACAATCTCCCCAGAATTTTGTTGGGAGCTTTGATTGAAATAATAAGGCTCTAGCTGTTTCTAGTAAGTGTTTGTGTTTTCTCTCAACTACACCATTCTGTTGGGGTGTATGTGGACAAGATGTTTGGTGAATAATACCATTTTCAGAGAAGTATTGTAAGGCAGAATTGGAAAGGCCTATTTCTAGAGCATTGCCACTTCTTACAGTCTTAACATGAATATTGAATTGGGTTTTAATCATAGCTATGAAGGCTTTCAGTAAAGAAAAAGCATTACTTTTAGAATGCATCAAATGTGTCCAAGTGGCCCTACTATGATCATCCACAATGGTAAGGAAATATCTATCTCCAGAATGTGTGCGTGTGTGATAAGGTCCCCATGTATCAACATGAATCAAATCAAACAAAGAATTAGAAACAAAAATGCTATGAGAAAAAGGCAATCTGTTTTGCCTTGCCAATGGGCAAACAGGACATACAAAGGATTGTTTAGAAGATAAATCAACAGATATAGAAAGAATGAGCTTCATTTTAGCAAAAGGAATATGTCCCAGCCTATGGTGCCACAATACACCATGTTTATTGATACTATGTACATCATCAGAAAGAACTAAAGGAATAGAGTTCAAAGAACTTCTATTCTGTACAACTTTGCTAATGGAAACATCAGAAACATTCTTAGAGTGTACATTCTTATTAAAAATAAAAAAAAGAAATTCAGAACCAGGAGTAGTGTGATGCTCATGAAGAAGCTTGTAAAGTCTTTGGTCCAATTTACCAAGTTCCAGAAGCTTCCTCATGAAAATGTCCTGTATGAGAATGCAAGAACAAGAAGTAAACATGATTAAGCATTTGCTTTGTTGAATTAACTTGTGTACAGAAATCAGATTATAGTAAAATGATGGAATGTATAGTACTTGATGAAGAGTCAAAGAAGGGATAAGGTAACGGATCCTATAGAAGTAACTTTTGCCTTATATCCATTAGGTAAAGTTACTAAGTAAGGAGTAGTTAGCGGTATGATGTTAAAGAGAATATATTTGTTGGAGGTCATGTGATCAGTGACCCCACTATCTATGATCCATACACTTTTACTAGACCCAGACAACAAACAAGCATGAGATTCATTGGCAAAATAAACAGGCAGAGATAAAACACTACCAGCAAAATTGGCAGAAGCCATCAGGTTGGACTGAGAATCAGAATCAGAATCAGAACCAATTTGAGTCTGCTGCAACAATATCATGAGTTGTGAGTATTGTTGTTTGGTTAAACCAGGAATATATGAGACTTGATCATCACAGATTTGACCAGGAGCACCATCACAAAATTGGGGAGAACCAAACTTCTGACCAGGATATGGACACCCAATCTCAGTGGACACATTTGTAGCTACCCTCTTTTCTTTATTAAATTTGAAATTTTGGGAAAAACCATGGAGTTTATAGAATTTGTCAATTGTGTGACCTGATTTCTTACAATATTTGCAGAATACATTGATCCTGGACTGTCCAAAATCTATCTTCTGATTAACTGTTTCGGGGAGGATGCTTTAATGTTCATTTTGGCAGAAAAGGAAGCAGACTCTGGGGTTATTTGAGGAGTGAAATGAACTTGTCTTTGATTCTCATCTTGAAGGAGAATGTTATATGCACTATCAAGAGAAGGAGGAGGCTGCATCATCAATAAATTACTCCTAACCCCTACATAGACCTTATTCAAACCCATAAGAAATTGGTGTAGTTTATCCTCCTCCTCATCTTTTTGAATACCTGGCTTAGCAGCACAAGTACATGAATTACCATGATTTTTACGCATGGTCCCCAACTCATCCCAAAGCTTCTTCAATTTATTCAAGTATGAAGCAATGTCAAGTGACCCTTACTGAGTTGAGGCTAATTCCTTTTTAATTTCAAAAACCCTAGTCCCATTCACAGCCCCATATCTACGCTCCAGTTGTTTCCAGATACTCTCAGCAGTTTCTGAGTACTAGACACTCTCAACAATAATTGGTGAGAGTGAACTGGTTAACCACTAAATCACCATATTATTGCATCTATCCCACTGTCGTAATTTGCAGGATCATCATTACTAGAAGGCCTAGGACAGGAGCCATCAACAAAAGCAATTTTGTTCTTAGCAGAGAGAGACACTATCATGCTTCTCTTCCATCCCCCATAACCATACCCAGAGAAAGGATTACTAACTAGACACGTTCCAGGAATATCAGAAGAATGTATAAAAAAAGGACTCGAAGAATCAGGACTATACGAAGTTCCAGTAGGATTCACCATAGCTAAATAATTTGGGACAAAATCGTGTAACTAAGCAGAAATCAGAATCAAAAATCGAAGAACGAAACCAAACATGCATCAACGAGGCAAAATACCACCAGCTTATGAAAAAAGGACATAAAATTTAGAGTTACCGATCTTCTTCCTTTATACTCGAAGAACTGAGCCTTAAAACATTCTAAAACGATAAACTTGGAGTAGAAAGTAACCGTCAGAAGCTGGAAAGAAGTCTTCGCCGGAATTTCAATAAAAAAAAATCACCGTTCACCGAAACAAAACCAGGAAAATCTCCGCTTCTTTTGATTTAACCAAACAGGGATAACACCGCTCGATTTGTTGCCATTGGATCTATCCAAAATCGCGGCTCTGATACCATGTTAGCATTGCAATTGATCAAAATTGATGAGAGATAGAAACTAGGGTTACACCTTAGAAAGAAGTCGGAGAGAAAGAGAAATCAGATTTTCATTTCTTCTAACTGAGAAAGTTCTGGAATATACACCTATATATATATAAGGGCAAAATAGACAAAACCTATCCTAACTGGATCAACATAAATACAAGTAGTGGACTGACTTGGCCCAAATCTATTTATAGCCCAAATATAGTATCTGATATATTTTTATGTAACTCCAACAGTTTTTCATAGATATCGCTTGACTACGCCTAGTCAATCGTGATAATTCCTTTAGAGAAGAGTAATTGACTAATGATTTTATGTCTTCATCGTATATGACGAGATTTTCCGCTATACATAACGCTCCCAACCTTTCCGATTGCTGCTTGACTATCACATTATATACATATTGGTTACGATTTGAGCCAAAATAGAATATCTTCCAAAAAATTTTGTAGTCATTCAATTTTTTCATCGGCATTATCTAAGTAGATAGAAATAGGAGTCCACTTGTTAAAAAATAAACTACTCACATAAATAATACTATAGATTATATGAGTCACATACTAAAATTTCTCTTTGTTTAGTACTTGCTAAGTTTTACAAAGTATGCTCCGAAAACTCAAGAGCATCCATATTCCACTGGTACAACTGTACAAGTGTAACAGTGAAGTGACAAGAAAAAGAAACCCATCAAATACACACCCACACACATATTTTATAACAAACTTGAAGGTCACAAGGATTGAAAATTTCCTCATAACTACCTTCTCTATCCAAGCTACTTGCTGGAACAAGCATTTCTTAGCCTGTAATCACGTTTGCTTGCGTACTGGACCAGTTGTTCCAACTCGTCCTGATCAATCAGACCATCACCATTCCTATCAACACGGTGTAAGGCTCGGGCGGCTCGATATCCCGGAAAAATGGATCCTAGCTCCCGGAAAGCCGCCGTGAGTTCTTCTTTGGAAAGGTAGCCATCGCGGTTTGAATCGTACGCCTTGAAAATTTTGGTCAGCTGCTCCTTAGTCAAAGGTATTTGACCGCAGGTACATTTTATGATGTTCCTAGGCCGAAATAGATCCAACATGTTGTACTTTTTTGAGCTGAAAATTTCAGAAATAGAGAATGTTTTACGTTTTTTTGTGATTGAATGCTGATTCTGTAATGGATGAGTAATGGGACAAACTAAAGAATAGATATAAGCTACTGCTGTTCCACTAGGTGCAGAATTTTCTCGTGGAACTTTATTCCTATATTTTTCAACTAAATTAATCCATAGTCATTGGGAATAGGAATTTGTACGATTCCTATTTGAGTTTTCAGAATTTTCAAGAACTTCCCGTTTTCATATTTTGAGTAACAACTCATTTTTAAAGGTCAATTTTACTTCTTGTTGCTCTTTTTACTCATTGCTAATTTATAAGATAATTATAACTTAGGTAGAGAAACCGAATAGACCTTTGAATATTATATTAAAACGTGATAGATACATCGACCACACACCCTAGCACAGCCTTTCCCGCAGGAACATCCACAATAGATCCAGTGCGCTTGACAAGATCTCGAAGCTGACTCAAAGAAATCGGTCACAAAGCTTATTTTTGCGGGTCAATAAGCTCTCGAAAAGCCTGGTGAACCGTTATAATTAGTGAACAAGTGTAAGCTTCGCTGCCCGACAGTATGGAGTACTACACCGAGGGACAGGCCCTGAAGCGAAGGACGGGAACGAGCGGAATCAATGTGTTCCAATTTCTGGCCTTGCACCGACCATCCAATGGACCATGGACTAAACGACCACTCTTTTTCGCGATATAGGTGTAATTTAATTAATTCAATACTTAAGGTCTTCCCTCGTCAAACGCTTAGACTTTACTTTTTCCCCTTTTTTCTTCCTNTGTTATCACCGCGTAAGACTACTTCACCAAGTGGGTTGAAGCAATACCAATAGCCTTAAGATTGGAAAGTCACTTTTAAGCCCAAGTGCAACCAAACTAGCAGGAAATGAAAGCAAATGGATCTGTGCTTCGAGAAGAACGGGGAAGCAAGGGAAGGAGAAGCTGTTGTGAATGAATCCGGTCTTGGGAGTAAAGGCGTCAAAGCTGCGGTAATACTGACTCTCCTGGTCAATAGGGCTATTCAAACCAATCCCCCCTTTCTGTTTGCAATTACCGCTGCAGGTTGTGCTGTATCAATGTGGAAACTCGGTTGCATCATGGAAAGTTCATTAAAAAATCTTCCAACATCTCAATATTCTCCTTTTTTCAACACCTCCAATCTCCCTCCTATAACCATATTTTCCCCATCCCTGATGATGAAATGGATAGTTTAGCTAATTGATGTGCCACCCTCTTACCATTGAGTATCATCATTCAAAATGACATAATGCTAATCCATGTTCCACACGGCCAAGGAAGCATCGGTTTTTAATCTCATTATGACTTGGTCGTTCGGAAGAGCAATTAATTCGATCAGAATAGTGGAGGCCAGTGTCGCCAATGCATCCGCGAACTTCTTTTTTCTCTGGGTAGTGGAGAGAAACTTATTTTCTTGAATTGCTCAGTGAGGTTTTCAAGATAAGCATGGTATGTCAAAAGTTTTTCAACGGCCGCCCCCTAATTACTAGACTAACCTGCTATAATAATTCCATAAACACCTAGCGAAGATATGGCAAACAAATAAAGTAGCCCTATGCCCAAAATAGCATAACCAAATAATTGTTTTGCCAATGAATGATTTCTCGCAACAGAATTAAGGAACTGAAAACATTTCCAATACCGGCAGCAGCTCCCTTCCCCACGCT
>ML416721.1:60284-126900 GCA_005239525.1 Nicotiana knightiana | reverse complement strand
CGTGACTCACTATCAGTATCTCATGCTCACACTAAACACTCGTACTCAGCAAGTACCATGAATGCACACAACTGCTGCGGCGGGCAGCCCTATCGGACACACACACACACACACACACACACACACATATATATATATATACTGCGGCGTGCATCCCGATCCTTATAACATACACTGTGGCGTGCAGCCCGATCCATATAATAGTCAACTGCAACCACTAGGGGTGTACAGACTCCGGAGGGGCTCCTACAGCCCAAGCGTCATATTTGTTGTGGCGTGCAACCAGATCCAATATGTATATTGCTGCAGCGTGTAGTCCGATCCATATACAATATATATATTTCTACGACATGCAGCTCGACCCATACATAATCTATATATTGTTGCGGCGTGCAGCCCGATCCATATATAATCTATGTTGCTGCGGCGTGCAGCCCGATCCATATGAATAACATATATTGCTGCGGCGTGCAGCCCGTCCCATAACTATCCTCACATACTCGGCGCTCGGCCTCACTCAGTCATCCTCACAAGCCACTCGGGCAATTCATCTCAACTCACGGGACTCAGCCCAAAATACTTCTCGGAGTTTCAAAACGGTGTGGTAACAGTGAAAATAACAACAAGTAGAAAACATGACTGAGTTCGCAATTGTTCTATCAGGATAGTGTGAGAATAGTGTAAAAGTACCTCTGAGAGTCCAAACAGGTCAGCACAAGGCCCCAAACATGTCTCACAGCCCATAAACAAGTATAACTTTCTAAAATACAGGATGTCGCAAGGCTTCAAATCGAATACGCGGCTTAATATTCACTACGGGATGGACCGGATCACAATCTCTAACAGTGTGCGCCCACATGCTCATCACTTAGCATGTGCGTCACCTTATTTACCAAAATAATATCAAATATCGGGGTGTCATACGCTCAGGTTTAGAGTTACAATCGTTACTTACCTCAAAACAGCTCAAAAGCTACTCCGCGATGCTCTTGCCCCTTGAATTGGCTCCCAAATGCTCCGAATCTAACCAAAACCAGATTAACGTCATCAATATACGCTAAAGGAACAAAACCCAATCGAAAACTATCAATTTAGACACAATTCTCGAAATTCGGCCAAACCCGAGCCCCGGGCCCACATCTCGGAATTCTATAAAATTTACATCACTAGAATTCTCATCCTTACACGATTCTATATATACCAAGAACACCATAATCGGACTACAATTGCCCACTTAAATCATCAAAAGAATATTCCAATTCTCATGCACCTAACCTCCCCAATTTTGGGTTTAAATCCAACAAATTTTCGGTTTAATTACTTAGAAAACGACATAGAATCTAGTTATGAAGTCGAAAATCTTACCTCCAAGTGATTCCCTTCTATTTCCTCTTTAAACCCTCTCAAAGAGCTCCAAACCCGCTCAACAATGGAGGAAAATAGACAAAAATTCGTGAGAAAGGGCTATTTAAAACATTCTGCCCAGCACTATAATTTCCTTCAGTGCGATCGTGTCTCAGCCACACGATCAAGACGCACAGTCCAGACCACTCTGCGCGTTCGCATACCAACACACGTGTTCGCATAGCTCAAATATCCATCCCACACAAACGCCTCAGAACACCTATGTGATCGCACAAGGAGCCACGCGACCGCACTACTCAAGCTGCCCAACCTATGCGATCGCAAACCTTATTACGCGGTCGCATGGAACAAATCTTCCTGCCTCAATCTTTACTCTACGCGATCGCGGATGAAACCACTGCTGCTAAAATACCAGAAAACCAGCAATCTCCCAAAGACCAAAAGTGCCTGTTTGAGCAACTGAAATACACCCGAGTCCCCCGGGACCTCAACCAAACCTACCAAAATACCCCATAACATCATTCAAACTTAGTCGAGCCTTCGAAACACCAAAAACAATGCAAAAATACCAAAAACACCAAAAATCACATCAAATTCAAGACTATGAACTTTGAAATTTCTAAATTTCGCCAATGATGCCGAAACCAACCAAAACACATCCGATTGACCTGAAAATTTGCACACATAACCTGCTCCAACTTCCGAAATTCAATTCTGACCCCGATAGCCTATTTTCCCCTGTCGACCGGAAATCGCCAAAAACTAACTTTCGCCAATTCAAACCTAATTCTACACCAGACATCAAAGCTTCATTCCGAACACACTCCTAAGTCCCAAATAACTTAACGAAGCTATCCGAGCCATAAAATTCACATTCTGAGATCGTTTACCCATAAGTCAACTCCCAGTTGACTTTTTCCACTATTAAGCTAATTTAAGAGACTAAGTATCTCAGTTCTCACCACGACCACTCCGAACCCGAGCCAACCGACCCAACACAACATAAATAGGCTAAGCAACATACGATAAAGCAGAAATGGGGGAAACAAGCTAATCTCACGGAATGACCGGCCGGGTCGTTACATCGAAGTGTGCCTAACCCCTTCTATTTGAGATAATTTGAGCCCTTACCCGATATTTGATGGCGTAATCTAATTAAACAGAGTTATTTGTCAATAGGTGCCCTAACGCACCTCAAAATCGTTAGGTGGCGACTCTTTTTTCTAATATCCTTTACAAAATTTGTCACATGTCGAAACCCGCTTTCGCGAGAGAACGGGGAGCGACGCATGCACTGCACCACCTAACTATCTTTTTTTAAAAAATTATTTTCTTTTTTTAATATGTGATATTAAATTATGAAATTTATATATATATATATATAATTTCTTGCTAATTAGTATTAATTTGAGTTCACGAGAGTCAAGTATAACGGTTCTGAGATATAAAAATGGGAACGTGCGTTATTAATCCTTTCCTACCAAATCTAGTCTTCTTCAAGATGAAATGTGATTAAAGAGTTGTTAGCATGAAAGACGTCAGAGACTTAGTAAATCTTACTCATGTAGTTGCTGGAGTATCAGTGGCCAGCCTAGGCCTTAACAAAGAATCATGGCACTTGTTGAAATATGTAAATCCAAAACTGATTGTTTTTATTTTTTATTAGTGAAGTTACATAATTTTATGTTGATATTACGGAAATAAGTTTTTAAATTATTGGAAAAAGAACATGAAACCTTTTGCACATAATATAGAGAAGAAGAATAGCGATAGCAATCAAGACACCGTACTGGGAGAAACCCTCATAGACACACAACCCACCACGCACTACATTAACTTTTTTTAAATTGTTTCAACCCTTCCCCCCCCCCCCCCTCCCCCCTCTCGTACCGCATTACTTTAAACCCTCCCTTCACAGCATAATCTTAATCCCGCACTGCCCCACACCCGCCCGTCCCTGTTTGCCATCCCTAGGCACAAGTACCCCTTAGTAGTACTCTCAGAACTCTCACAATTCCTTGCACGATGCCTTAAATTATATTCTCAGCACTCTTATGATGCCTGGCTAAATACCCACAGATCATCACACACATACCCATACACACTCAGCACTGTATGGGTTCATTACATAAGTCTCTCACCGGGCATATCTCGTGTGTCTGCAACCACAGGTTAATACCTGACTCCGGAGAGGCGGACCTAGCCCAGGTGTTGATTGATCTAAGTCAACGATCAAAATCACTCGGCCCAATATGATAGTCTGGCGCATATGTCACCTCAGTATCAATACCACTCATTCCAACATGGAGTCTAACACATGTGTCACCTCACCATCAATACCAATACGACACTATGGTTCAAGATCAGTCATCAATCCGCTCAAGTATCCACATGCCACCATATCATTGAAATATAATTTAATGTACCACACGGAATATACCAACGTACCACAATTCAGTTCAAACTCATGTCACGCACAAGGACACCAATAACATGTGATATAACATATAAAAAGTATACATAGACAGAGATATAACACGGAGATATAATATTATTACTAAAAAGTATGACTACGGCTAGGGAAAATAGCTTAAGATCACGAGAATATCCCTACCATGCCTCAATAAAAAGTAAGCAACCTTGACACGATGTACGTATATACCATCGTCACCTCGTATATATGTCACTCCCAACATATAAAAAATATCATATCCAATTTGGAATATCCTCAATCCAAGCCTAGGCAAGATACTTACTTTATCGAGCTAGTCGTCAACCTCGATGCCTCAAACCCTTGCTATAGTCCTCGAATGTTCAAATCCAAGTCAAACATCATCCAAGTGTCACGATCCAAGATTTTACCTATCCGTGATGGCACCTAACCCAACCCGCTTGGTAAGACAAACAATATAAGTTAATACTAAGCTGAGATATCAGCAATATATTTAATAAACAGTGCAACAGAATTCAATACAACTATTCTAAGGATTGACAGTACAAGTCATGAGCCACTATGACATAGATTTACAAAGCTAGTGAAAGAAATAAATACAACATCTATTTAAAAATTACATAAGAAAAAATGAAATCCTAAGCTACCATGAACAAAAAGGTAGCATGAATTTGGCACGTGAGTACACCTCCACTGCAAAGCTCCATCTTCACAGCTACTCAACTCCAGAATCTGCATGCAAGGTACAAAAGTATAGTATGAGTACAGTTGACCCAAAGTACTCAGTAAGTATCTTGAATAACTTTAAAGGAGTAGTAAAAAGGTTTTTAATTCAAAAGATGCTCACGTTGCACAACCTATGCAGCTTAATAATATGTATAACAAAGAGAAAATAGTTCAGATAGACAGTTGCAAAATAAATAATGTCAACAGCAAAAGGTGCACAACTGGGATAGGGCAATAAACAACTCTATCAATTAGACATGTTCAAAAAATGAAACTTGCACCGACCCCGCGCGCGAAGAGCTATGCACCATATAATATATGTGCTCTAGCATGCCGCCCGATAGGGACAGTTTTTTGGTATTGACTTGATGCCGAGCACTCAGCCCATTTCTATTCCACCATATCGTATATCCCCAGCGGAGTTGAAGAAGTTAAAGGAGCAGTTGCAAGAGTTGCTTGATAAGGGTTTCATTCTACCTAGTTTTTCAACTTGGGGTTCTCCGGTCTTGTTTGTGAAGAAGAAGGATGGTTCTATGCGCATGTGTATTGGCTATCGGGAGTTGAACAAAGTTACAATAAAGAACTAATAACCATTTCCACGCATTGATAACTTATTTGATTAGCTACAGGGTGCCAGAGTGTTCTCAAAGATCGGTTTGCGATCAAGTTATCATCAGCTAAAGATTGGGATGCGGATATTCGAAAGACTGCCTTTAGGACTCGGTATGGTCACTACGAGTTCCTTGTGATGTTATTTGGGCTGACCAATGCCCCACCAGCGTTCATGCACCTGATGAATAGTGTATTCCATCCCTATATTGTTTCATTCATCATTGTATTTATTGACGACATCTTGGTGTACTCCCGCAACCGAGAGGATCATATGCAGCATTTAAGAATTGTGCTCCAGACCTTGAGAGAAAAGAAGTTGTATGCAAAACTTTCAATGTCTGAATTCTGGCTTGATTAGGTGGCGTTTTTGGGTCATATGGTGTTGAGTGAGGGGATCAAGGTAGATCCAAAGAATATAGAATTAGTGCAGAGTTGGGCCAGCCCGTCTTTAGCTACTGAGATCAAGAGTTTTCTTGGTTTGGCCGAGTACTACTGTCATTTCATAAAAGGTTTATCATCTATTGCTACACCTATGAACAGATTAACCCAGAAGGGTGCCCTGTTCAGATGGATCGAGGAGTGTGAGGAGAGGTTTCAAAAGCTCAATATTGCTTTGACTACAACCCTAGTGTTGGTGTTGACTACGGGTTTGGGGTCTTACACTGTGTACTGTGATGCGTCACGTGTTGGCCTTGGCGCGATGTTGATGCAAGACAGTAGGGTGCTTTCCTACGCGTCTAGACAGTTGAAGGTTCATGAGAAGAATTATCATGTCCACGAATTGGAATCAGTAGCCATTGTTCATTCCTTGAAGATTTGGCAGCACTATTTGTACGATGTCCCTTATGAGGTCTATACCAACCATCGGAGTCAACAACGTCTATTCAAATATAAGGATTGTAACTTACGGAAGTGGAGATGGTTAGAATTGCTTAAGGACTATTAAATCAGCATTTTATATCATCCCAGGAAGGATAACGTGGTCAACCAGTTTGTTAGATTGGATATTTCGGAGCCGAGCTGAGTTCTGGCTTTCGTGGTTTCTCGGTCTTCTTTATATGATCACATCAGAGAGAGCCTTTATGACAACCTCCATTTTCTTGTCCTTAAGGACACGGTACAGCACGACGATGCAAGGAGGTGTCTATAGGAGATGATGGTGTGTTTCAGATGCAGGGATGATTATGTGTGCTCATTATGGCTAGGTTGCGTGAGTTGATTCTTCAGGAGGCCCACAGTTTGTGGTACTCCACTCACCCGGAACCGCTAATATGTATCAGGATTTGAGGCAGCACTATCGGTGGAGGAGAATGAAGAAGGACATAGTGGAGTATGTAGCTCGGTGCCTAAATTGTCAGCAGGTGAAGTATGAGCACTAGAGGCCAGGTGGTTGCTTAAGAGACTTGAGATCCCAGAGTGGAAATGGGACCGATTTACCATGGATTTCGTTGTTGGGCTCCTACAGACATAGAAGAAATTTGACACAGTATGGCTGATTGTGGATAGGTTAACCAAGTCGGCTCATTACATTTCGGTGGTGACTACTTGTTCTCCGGAGTAGCTGGCTCAACTCTATATTCGCGAGATTGTCCGACTTCATGGCGTATCAGTATCTATCATCTCTGACCAAGGTGTACAGTTTACATCACTTCTGGGGAGCCATACAACATGAGTTAGGCACACAGGTTGAGCTGAGTACAACATTCCACCCCTAGACGGACGCACAGTCTGAGCTGACCATTCATATATTGGAGGATATATGTCGTGCCTATGTAATGGATTTCGGGGGTTCTTGGGATCAATTTTTCCTCTTATGAAGTTTGCCTACAACAACAACTACCAATCGAGTATTCAGATGGCTCCTTTTGAGGCCCTATATGGGAGACGTTGTCGTTCCTCAGTTGGCTTATTTGATGAGGGAGAGGCTAAGTTATTAGGTACGGATTTGGTTCAAAATGCCTTGGAGAAGGTCAAATTGATCCAGGATCAGCTTCGTACAACCAAATCTAGACAGAAGAGTCATGCGGATCGGAAGGTTCGTGATGTTGCATTCATGGTTGGAGAGCGATTCTTGCTCCGGGTTTTGCCCATGAGGGGTGTTATGAGGTTCGGGAATAAGGGAAAGTTGAGCCCTAGGTATATCGGAGAATTTGAGATTCTTGAGAGGATTGGTGAGGTGACCTACAAGCTTGCCTTGCCACCTAGTCTAGCTGCAGTTTCTCCGGTATTTCATGTTTCTATTCTACGAAAGTATCACGGTGATCCCTCCCATATGTTAGATTTCAACTCAGTCCAATTGGACAAGGATTTATCTTATGTTGAGGATCCGCTGGCCATGTTGGACATACAGGTCCGAAGGTTGAGGTCAAAGAGATTTGCTTCCGTAAAAGTTCAGTGAAGGGGTCAACCAGTCGAGAGGCGACTTGGGATACCAAGCATGATATGCATAGCCGTTATCCTCATCTTTTCATCACTTCATGTATGTCTCTGTTCCAATAGCTCTGTATGGTGATTTTGGACTTAGGAACGTGTCCGGATATTGATTTGGAGGTTCGTAGGTCATTTCGGCTTGAATTGGCAGAAATTGAAAAGTTGAAGGTTTGGAAGGTTGAGAAGTATGACCGGGAGTTGACTTTATTGATATTGGGTCCGGATTTCGATTTCAGAAGTTGTAATAGGTTCGTTGTGTCAATTATGACTTGTGTGCAAAGTTTGAGGTCATTTGGAGTTGGTTTGGTATATTTCGACATTAGTTTTAGAAGTTAGAAGTTCATAGTTCACTAGGCTTGAATCGATGTGTGATACGTGGTTTTACTGTTATTTGATATGATTTGAGGCTTCGAGCGAGTTCGTATCATGTGTTTAGGACTTGTTGGTGTGTTTGGGCGAGGTCCATGGGGCCTCGGATGTGTTTCAAATTGAGTTCGGATCAATTGTTCTTAAAATGGGATTGCTGGTTTTCCAGAGTCTGATTCCTTCGTCGCATTCGCGGAGCAAAATGTCGCGATCGCGTAAAGTAGGTTGTGGCTGATGGAATTTTACTCTTCGCATTCGCGAAGAATGAGACGCGATCGTTGTGTTTGAGGAGATGGTGAGAACGCGTGAGGGGGATTGCGTTCGTGTATAAGGAAGGTGAGGTTATGTCTAAGGCACGCGGTGTTCTTTGCGTTCGCGGGGCCTGGAGCGCGATCACGTACGCAAATAGAACTTCTCTTAAGTTTAAGAACATTCAAACTTCAAACCAAGCGTCCGATTCAATCCTAACTAATCCAGAATGAATTCAAACTTTGCATACAAGTGTCATTTGACAAAATAAACTTATTCCAACTTCCGAAACCAAAATCCAAATCCGATAAAATCAAAGTCAATTCCCGGTCAAATCTATGAACTTTCTAAACCCTCCAATTTCTAACTTTAGCCAATTCAAAACAAAATAACCTAGGAATCTCCGAATCCAAATTCGGACATACGCCTAAGTACAAAATAACCATATGAACCTACTGAAATCATGCATTCCGTGGTGGTCTACAAAAAATCAAAAATTGGTCAACTCTTACAAACTAAGTTTCCAACAATAGAACTAAGTGTTCCAATTCACTTCAAAAACTTCCCGAACCCAAAACAATTATCCACGCTAGTCACATGGCCAAAATACATATACGGGAAGCATCAATTGGGGGAACAAAACTAAAATACACACTTCTTATAAGTCAACTTGACAAATAGAGCAATTTCTTATGAATGCTCATTAGTAAAACTAAGTTTAAGCATAATACTCAAAGTAATGAACAATAACTAAGATTTCTGTTGATACAATTAGCATGTAATTTGATTTGTATAATGAATTTTATTTTTATGTATCAGCAAAAATTGGTGAATAAAATTGTTCATCGATAATGAAATAAGATTAACTTTTCAAGATGTATTAAGAGATTTTTTACCTATTTATACTACTTTTGAAACTTATTTACCATTTACTATAGAAGTTTTAACTTAATTACAAGTTAACATACAATTTATCAATTATACACAAATTAGTATAAAATGAGTATCCCTTTATAATAGAAATTGAATAGAGAATAACGATTATACTATCTATGGGCTCTCTCTCTCTCTCACACACCGCTTCTTTGTTCTTTCCCCAACCTTATTTTTTCCTTCAATTTCCTCTGTTTTTCTCTTCTCTCTCTTCTAGTTTGTCCTTATTTTTCCAGGGAATTCATCATTGCATTTCAATCCTTTTACTATAGAGTTTTAACTTAGTAATTTTCTTTCATGTTGCACAATTGGTGTTCGAATTGAAATTGTCAATCAATAAATTTTAAAGGTGTTTGACTCTCCACCATTGACAACCATAAAAATGTTTGAATTTGAATTAGGATTTTCAAAAATTATTATTTATTTGGGTTGGGTGTTGTTGCAAATAATTGAGAATATTCTTTGGAGTTTATATATCAATTTTGAGGGTATTTAGTGAAGATCTTAGAGTTGATTTAAGAAGAAGAAGAACACATGACACACAATATACATACAAAATTTCATTAAAATTATATTAAAGTTTGTATTATAGTTGTACTTAGATTGTATTTAAGTTGTATTCTATTGTAATCATACTTTTTCAAACTATAATATATAAATCATTGTATAAAATTTGTATTTAAGTTATAAATACTACTTCATCTTTTTATATAAAGTTATTGATATGTACCAAAATTATATTAAGAGAGAAAGTTTTGATTGGAATTTTAGAGAGGAAGAAGAACGCAACAATACAAAATATATACACGTCATATACAAAATATATACAAAAGACATATTATATAAAATTTATTTGAAAATTATATATTGTATAAAAGTTTTAGATAAGATATAAATAAGTTGTATACTAGATAATTAGTTATATATAATTTATTTTTAGTTTATATATTGTTGCTGACATATCAAATTTATATCATGAGCTGCTTGTCCGAGATGGAAGATAGATGAAAGTGGAGAAGGGTGACAGAGAAGATATGTAATTTCATGAGGTGCTTGGGAAGATGAGATGAAACCCTGTAATTTGCAGAGAAGAGAAAGAGATTTAATGGAGAAGATAGTTAAAGGGTATAGTTGTATTTTATGGTGATTTATTTTATAATAAAAATAATGATACATATCACAACTTTATTCAAAAATTGGTCAAGAAAAAAGTGATGTGTCTTAAGCACACTCTGTAAAAGGTTGACCGTACAATGTAATTTTTTCTCGCAAAAAATGTGTAACGAAAATTTGGTACATAATTTAAGGGATAATTTATGTATTTAACCAAAAAAAAAAAAAATACACGTCATTGTATATAAGCATGTGAGAATTAGTTGTTGAAACAAAAAGCCACGTATAAGCTAATTTACATTTTCACTTTGCTTTCACGCGACAAAATGGAGGTGAAACAGCTCTACCTATCACTTGGCCATGCTTTGTGCTAGACTTTCACTGTCATCAGCGTTCAAAGTTATTGCAATTGTAACCTGATAAGTTTCAATCAACACATTCAAATTATTCAGTGAGATTGCTATATCAAAGGTTTCTGTACAAGTTGAAGAATCTCAATGAATTTACCCCAATCTAATTTCGTGTTCTTCTGATATATTGACGTGTGTTTGTTGGAGATGTAGTGGAACACATGATTTCGCTTGTCCACTGAAACTTCCCTCCTCTTTTGTAATGTCAATTGCTCCATAACCCTGAGAAAAGAAAAAAACTACTGGTATTTAGCTTTAATTTCTGGTGCATTCATACGAGCCTGATATAAAATAGTTATTTTTATTTTTTTACTTATTTGACTGGACACGAAATTTAAAAAAAGAAAATAAAGACTTTTGAAATTTATGGTTCTAAACAAGTCAGAATATTTGTATGACTATAATTCTTTTGAAACTTGTGAAGAGTGTAAAATTAGAAAGTTAAGTTAAATTATTAAAAATTTAGAAAGAGTCATTCTTTTAGGAACGAATCACAAAAAAAATAGGTTCACGTCAACTGAAACAGAGAGCGTAACATTTAAGGCTAATTAACAGATATTTGTACCTTCCTATGAAGTTGTGTATTTTCATGTTGGACGAGAGTGACCTTCTTAGACAGTTCTATATTTTCATGATGAATAAGAGCTCTCTGCAGGATAGTAATTAGAGGGTGGTAAGTAATTAGAACAAGTGCAAATCAACTCCTAACTAGAGTCATTACAGTGATTTATATTCCGTGATTTAAAAAAACCTTTTGATTTAATTCTTCTATCTCATCAGTTAGCATTTTTTCCTGCAGAAACGTGAAAGCTCGTGAAATATTGAACATTGATGCCATTAGTTAAATTATATAAAAATTGGATAAGGAAGAGATTTTCTTGCCTTTTTAGTGCGGATATTGTTCAATCTCGTTTCCAGTTGGTTTTCCAGAGCGTGGAGATCGCTGATTCTCATGCCTGAAAGTTCTTCACCCTTAAGTCTCCTGCAATATTTTTCACATTCTACATCTGTGAGTATCCCTTCTCGGGTAGGGGTAAGGTCTGCGTACACTCTACTCTCTTCAGATCCCACTAGTGAAATTTTACTGGGTATATTGTTGTTGTTGTATGTGTGAGTATAATTTTGTTGATAATTAAAGACATCAGCAAATTTCATATGATTTTTGAAATTTCAAACATAGGAGTCTTTAACTTCCACGGGTAAATTAAAACTCTATAATAATATTTTGGAATTACGTTTGTAGAATTTGAAACTTCATGATAGCCTATTTCATATACATGGGCTTAAAATTGGCTATTGGGGAATTTTATCCGTGAGTTGGATATCAGAAGACCAGGCCCAATTTTGATCTTTTCAGAAAACACTATTGTTTAGTGACTACTAATTTCCTATAACTATCATATACATAATTATTTCATATAGCTATTTTTTAGTTGTTACGCGACTGTAGTCGCTATATTCGCGCTACTGTATGCATGAATACAGTAGTATAATTCGCCTAAAAAATAGGGGAATTCAATTGTGCGACTGCATTCGCGCTACTGTATTCAGAATTCGCCTAAAAAATAGGTGAATCCAGCTGTTTAATAATGGAAAGAGGATCAATTAGCAATCTTAAACGTAATTAGAATAAGATCATGCATCGTCAGTCCAGATTTAGATCAAGCATAAGGGTGGAAATTTATATTAAACAAAGACAGAGGTCCCAAATTATTTTTCTGTATGTGATGTTGATATGCAGTTATTCAGCTCTCTCCTGCAAACTATATGTGGACATTGTGACAATTACAAACTGCCTTATATTTTCAAATGAATCTCTCCCTTGCTCACCATATCCTTGTCTATAATTGAGGCAAAGTACAAAGTCTTTGTTTTGAAGTTCAATCTCTGATAGATAGCTAATGTGCTTATAAGAATGCATTTTCTATTGTATATATTCCCTTCAAATATTTTTTAGCTAATGTGCGCCTACATTAGAATACCTAACACTAGACATTGCTTAACTGTACAAAAAATATGCATGGGGATATTATGCATGCTCTTGGAAAAAGTAATATGTGAACCTGTAGTTCTCTTGCAGATCGTCCATTTGCTGTCTCAGCCTTTCTGCCTCTGTCCGCCACAACTGGCAGTTAAGAAACATAGCCATTTTAATAATGTAATTATAAAGGAAACCAACAATAATATTGTTGAGTGAAGCATTGCTTGATCAATATTTTGGAAGATCTCAACATACAAGGTAGTGGTCAATACCAAAGCCCCCGCCAACACAATGCTGCTTTAATTCAAAGGCAGAAGGCATATTCTAACTCAGAAACCTTGTTGTTTCTGCCACTAGTTTTATTTTTACAGATGGTCCGATGCAATTGAATATTCATGGCTAGATTAAACTTTGGATTGAATTGTATTGAGCTAAGTAAGTTCTGTTTAGACGATTATTAATCTTAGTGAAGTCGTGGATATGTATGGGCTCGTTCCGTAGAGTGTATAAGAATAATGTTAAATAATGTGTATATTAGTAATGCATGGGTTAGTAATGCAAGCATTGCATAGATTATTTCTTATCCACTGTAAGCGTGGTGAAGTAAAAATTAAAATGCAATTGCATAATTTTTAAGATAATTATTTGCTTACGCCCTCCATGTTTTTTAACTTCAAGGGACTTTAAGGATAATTTTGTCTTTAACTATGCTAATGCATATATTAATAGTCTTGGTATTGTTAATATCATGGTTTGTTGTGAATTAGTTTTACATAAGATAATACCAAATAGGTTGTATAACTAATACTTGCATTAGTAATACATAAATTAAAAAAATTAGTAATACCAAAAGCTAATACATGCATTATTTTCTCTAATGCATCCTACCAAACGACCCATAAGGAGTAAAATGAGTAGAAGATTACCTTGGCCTCTGAAGAGGGTGTCAATAATTGATGATGTTCTTTCTCTTCGTTATATCTGTCAAATATTGATTTCATGCTGATAAGGAAAAGCTAAAGATATTAGTCAATTGGAAGGGCTACATTGCCAAGATATTAAAGGTGGACATGGGATTTTTGCTAGTCTAAAACTGAAAGAAATATGATCAAGAGATATAAAACAACCAAGATATTCCTACATGCGTTCATGCAATTAACTTGTAATGTTGCAACCAAAACACAAACAACATTCGTTTTGTATTTTTAATTCCTCTTAACCAACAAAAGATGAAAAATTATAGCGCTGGAAAACAAGTGGAGCAAATATTCTTCTTCAAGTCTCTCAGCTTGCCTTAAATAAAAATGTCTATATATAATGCCTTGATATTTATAAAATTTCTTCGAAATTGTACCTAGACCAGCAGAGGTGGATCTAGGTATGAATTTGTTGTGCTCAAGCACCCATTAATTATCCCAATGTGAGCTACTTATATAGAAAATAGTAAGAGACCTAAAATAGAATAGTTAATACCTAGTAAATAAACAGATCAAGTGCGAAAGTTAACGCTTGAGGTGTTTGGAGGTGCATGAGTACGATTCATAAGCAAAGCATTCGCTGCTTTTCCACAACACATTGACTTTCTCTTCTTTCCCCAATTCCAAATCTAGTCTTATTCTTTAAATTAGTATTAGCACCCGTGCGGGTACGCGAACACTAATCATGTCAAATATTTGAGTTTTTGGATTATGTATAAATAATTTTAAAATTTAAACTTTCTTGATAAATATAGATAATCATTGGATATTAATTAAGAAACATTACATGAAAAAAGATTAATTTTTTTTAAATCTCCTAGTTATAATTCTATTTTCGTTTTTGATACCATTCTCGCCGGTGTCATAGATCCTAAAAATAGTCAGGAATCAAAACAATAACTCATATTTATCACAAAACAATCAAAGGTTTAGACTATGAAGGACTCTTTGGATACGACTTGACTCTTTTACTACTACTTGAGCTATTATTTGATGTGTTGATATCTTCTAAAAATATTCTTATTTTAAAATTTCAGTTTCTAAAACTTTATTTTTCAATAATAATTATTTTTATAATAGTGTAAGTGAAAATATTATCCTTAATTCAAAACTCATTTTAGTCGGCTATCTAAAAATTTACAAAATTATTTTTAGCCAGCGAATTTTCTTTTTTCAATATGACACCACTTTGATATTTGACATTAACCATATTTAATATCTGAGTTATTTGAATTATATGTAACGTTAAAATTTAAACCTTATAGATAATTATAGATAATCGTTAGATAATAATTAAGACACACTCCATGAAAAAATACAAACATTTTCTCAAATCTCGTAGTGAAAATTTGATTTTTGCACCATTCTCATTGGTGTCATGGGAACGTAAAATAGCCACAACGCGAAATAATAAATCGTATTTATGGCAAAGCACAAAGGTTGACACAATATAAACGATTCTTTGTTTATGACGTGATTCTTTTACTACAACTTGAACTCTTATTTGGTATGCTATTATCTTTCAAAAAATATTTCTATTTTGAAATTCTAATTTCTAAAACATTATATATATATTTCAATAATGGTTATCTTTATAATGATGCAAGTGAAGAGATTATTCTTAATTTAAAATCCACTTTAATCGGTTATCTAAAAATTTAATGATTCTTTAGCCGGTGAAACTTTATTTCAGTATGACTGGAAAAGTAATATGAATGTTCTATCATGTTTCATCAATACTCTAAAGGGGTTAGACAATTTCAAAGAACTCAGTCACCATGCAATTTTCGGGTGACCTAAGTGAGTATTTGCGTCAAAGTCACTAATTATCAGTGTTGTGCGAAATCCAACACCACCAAAAGGTTCCCAAGAGATAGGCGACCAAACCCCAGAAAAAGTCACCTGAAAATACCCACTCACGCGCCTCTACATGCCTGCCGGAGTTCTGCCGACGGCAACGCGTATGTCCCACGCGCCGGCGCGTGAAGGCTGTTCCCGCCAGAATTTGAAAAAAATTCTCTTGGACAGTATAATCGTCTTGCAATTCTGAGCATACCATCCAATTTAAAACAAAATTCCAACCACTTTTATATTTTTCCGGCGTGAACAGTGATTTTCAAAAACTTTTTTGATTTTTCTGGCGTTAATAGTAATTTCCAGAAGGGTTTCTAATTTTTTTAGGCGTGAACATTATAATGTCATTCTTATTAGAAGGCTTAAAATCACAATCCGTTGGATCCAATGCATTGAATCCAATCCAGATGGTTTTTTTACCGGATTATATTGAGTTCCTTCGGTACAAAGCACGTAAACAGACATCTTCAAAATTAGCCTCCGTTGTTCCAACAGATAGTAGCATGACTTGTCTCCCAACCTTCAACTTCTGAGTCTTGGGTCATTGATTCAGGTGCATCTGATCATATTTCTGGTAACAAATCTCTTTTCACTAGTATTTCATATTCTCAATCTCTTCTAACAGTCACAATGGCCGCTGGGTCTCAAACCATGGAAACTGCAATAGGTCAAGCAAGTACACTTCCTTCCTTACCTTTCGACTCGGTTATTTATGTTCCCGGTAGTCCTTTTAATCTCATAGCCGTTAGTCGCTTAGCCAAAATCACTTAAATTTGTTGTTTTATTTCTTGATGACCTTGTTTTTATACAGGAACACAGTACATGACGGATCATTTGTATCGGATGTGAATCAGATGGACTTTATTACCTTATCCTTGCAAAATCACATGGACTCGCATCTTGTCTCCACTCAATAATTTTTTCCATTACTGATTCACCAGATTTATTACATAAACGGTTGGGACATCCTAGTTTGTCAAGACTTCAAAAAATAGTACCTGGCTTATCTTACTTGCCCACTCTAGAGTGTGAGTCATGTCCGTTCGGTAAGCATACCCGCTCCCATTTCCTGGCATCTTGATAATCGAGCAGAGTCACTTTTTACTTTAGTCCATTCAGATGTTTGGGGTCCTAGTCGGGTCAGTTCTACCTTGGGATTCCGCTACTTTGTCACTTTCATTGATGATTATTCCAGGTGCACTTGGATATTTTTGATGAAAAATCGATCTAAGTTATTTTCTATTATCCAGACCTTCCACGTTGAAATTCAAAATCAATTTGGGGTTTCTATCCGCACATTTTGTAGTGATAATCCCCTAGAGTATTTGTATTTCCTATTTCAGCAGTTTATGAACTCCCATGGATTATTCATCAAATATCTTGTCCGTACACATCCGAACAAAATGGGGTATCTGAAAGAAAGAATAGACATCTTATTGAAACTGCTCGTACCCTCCTCATACAATCCCATGTTCCGCTGTATTTTTTTTGGGGGGGGGGGGATGTAGTTCTTACATCTTGCTATCTTATTAATCGTATGCCATCTTCAGCTATCCAGAATCAATTCCATTCTCTGTCATGTTTTCCCACTTACCTTGCTCTCTCTTCCACCACATGTCTTTGGGAGTACGTGTTTTGTTCATGACCCTTACTCCAGGAAAAGATAAGTTAGCTCCTCGTGCTCTTAAGTGCATATTTCTGGGTTACTCGAGGATGAAAAAGGTATTTTGATGTTATTCTCCTGACCTCCAGCGGTTTCTTATGCCTGCTGATATTACCTTCTTTGAAACCCAATCATACTTCACAGGTCCAGTTAATCACTTAGATATTTCTAAGGTGCTACCAGATCCGTCTTTTGGAGATTCAGTCACTATCTCCCGTTCATCTTCCTCCATAGCTCCAGTTGCAGCTCCACCACCTATAACTCCAGTTGCAGATCCACTACCTATAGCTCCAGTGCCACCACCGAGTCCAGTGCCACCACCGAGTCCAGTTCCTCCAACTATAGCTCTAGTGCCACCACCTAGTCCAGTTCAACCTTCTACCGCTTCACCACTCCTGACTTATCATCGTCGTCCGCACCCAGCATCAGGCCAGCTGATTCACGTCCTGCACCTGACCCTGCTAATACTGCTGACATGTGTTCTCTTAATCAATCGATTGCACTACGAAAAGGTATACAGTCCACACTTAATCCTAATCCCTATCATGTCGTTTTAAGTTACCATCATCTGTCATCATCCCATTGTGCATTTGTGTCATCTTTGTCCTCTATTATCATCCCTAAGTCTACAGGTGAAGAACTGTCTCATCCCGGGTGGCTACATGCTATGATTGACGAGATGTCTGCTTTACATATGAGTGGTACTTGGAAGCTTGTTCCTCTTCCTTCGGGTAAATCGACTGTTGGTTGTCGTTGGGTGTATGCAGTCAAAGTTGGTCCAGATGGCTAGGTTGATCGACTCAAGGCTCGTCTTTTTGCCAAAGGGTATAATCGGATATTTGGACTCGATTACAGTGATACTTTCTCTCCCGTGGTTAAAATAGCATTAGTCCGCCTTTTACTATCCATGGTTGTTGTTTGCCATTGGCCTCTCTATCAGTTGGACATTAAGAATATTTTTCTTCACGGTGACCTTGAGGATGAGGTTTATATGGAGAAACCACCTAGTTTTGTTGCTCAGGGGGAGTCTAGTGTCCTTGTATATCGGTTGTGCCGACCCCTCTATGGTCTAAAGCAGTCTCTTCGAGCCTAGTTTGGTAAGTTTAGCACAAGTATTCAAGAGTTTGGCATGACTCGTAGTGAAGCTGATCACTCTGTATTTTATCGACATTCTGCTTCAAATCTCTGTATTTATATGGTCCTTTATGTTGACGATATTGTTATTACCGAAAATGATCAGGATGGTACTAGTAAGTTGAAGCAACATCTCTTTCAGCATTTTCAGACTAAGGATGGGCAGATTAAAGTATTTTCTGGGTATTGAGGTCGCTCATTCTAGTTCAGGTATTGTGATCTCACAACAAAATTATGCCTTAGATATTCTTAAGGATACAAGATGACATGTTGTGGACCTGTTGACACTCCGATGGATCCGAATTCTAAAATTTTGTCAGGAAAGGGGGAACCTCTTAGTGATCCTGCAAGATATCAGTGGTTGGTTGGTAAATTAAATTACCTCACAGTGACTAGACCTGACACTTAATTTTCTGTGAGTGTTGTGAGTCAGTTTAGATTCTCCCTGTGATAGTCATTGGGATGCAGTTGCCCGCATTCTTCGGTGTATAAAATCAGCTTCAGGCAAAGGCTTATTGTTTGAGGATCGAGGCCATAAACAGATCGTTAGATACTCAGATGCTGATTGAGCAGGATCACCTTTTGATATACGTTCTACATCTGGATATTGTGTCTTAGTAGGAGGAAATTTAGTGTCTTGGAAGTGTAAGAAACATAATGTGGTTGCTCGGTCTAGTGCAGAAGCAGAATATCGAGCAATGGCTATGGCAACATGTGAGCTAATTTGGATCAAACAATTGCTCAAGGAGTTGAAATTTGGTGAGATTAGTCAGATGAGTCTTGTGTGTGATAATCAAGCTGCTCTTCATTTTGGGTCAAATTCAGTGTTCCATGAGAGAACTAAACACATTGAGATTGACTGTCACTTTGTTAGAGAAAAGATACTCTCAGGAGATATTGCTACAAAATTTGTGAAGTCGAATGATCAGCTTGCAATAATTTTCACTAAGCCCCTCACTAGTCCTCGTATTAACTACATATGTAACAAGTTCGGTAAATATGATTTATATTCACCAGCTTGAGGAGAGTGTTACAATAGTTATGTGAATATATAATTAGTCCTAGTCCCTTATGTAATAGGAGTAAGTTATATGTTATGTATATATATAAATATAGCTTATTGTAACATTCTCTCGTGCTTTCTCACAATTCTTTTCTATGTTTCCTTTCATTTTCATTTATTTGTGTCATTGTGACACATAAAAGCGAAACAGTAAGAAATAAGATTTGATTAAAGCTAGAGAAAGTGAAAAAGAAAAGAACGTGTCTCTCTTAATATTTTTTATGATTCGTTTAATAATTTTTGTTGCTCAAAAGAAAAATGTTTCGGGTACTATAAAAGTGGAAAACAGAAAAGCGAAAAGCTATTGCAGCAATAGCATCAATTCTTCTCCGTCTCTCTCCTCATCGTTATCTTTTTTCTGTCTTCATATATAGAAAGTACTGTTCTTGAATGTCTCATCATCCAATCTATGATGAATGAGATTGAGCTTATCCATCGTTCTCACGGCAGCGACATTATTTGCTACCTATCTATTCAAGATTCTTCCTCATACATCTGCTCCATGTTAGGGCTGGACATATATATAGGGTAAAAACCGATAGTCCGAACCGAAAAAAGTTTATTTGGTTATCAAAATCGGATTATTGGATTAACAGTTTTGTAACGGTTTAGTGTTATTTTATTATTGGATTATCAGTTCGGGGCCTCGATTTGTCCAATTTTAATAACGGATTAACCGTTAACTCAATAAAATTTAATAATATTACGATATTACCCTTAAGTATATAAGTACATCCAGAACTTCAGCCATCATTTTCGTCCGAACCCTTCTGAGCCGCAAGTCTTCACTCTACATTCCATCACTTGTAGCAGTGAGATGTACTCTTGAAATTTTATTTTGCTCTTTTTGAATGATTTGACGTAGGATATAACTTCCTTAATATTCACTATTTTTCCTTTATTCACTGGCCGAATTAGAAGTGGATTTGTTGAATCTAATCAAATAATGTGATTTTATTTTTCAGATTAATTGTTCAATGAATTTTTATTGTTCCTACTTCAGACTCTAAGTAGTAATAAGATCAACGATTTTCTTAAAATCTACTGCTTTTACAAAAATTCATAACCCAAACTGAAAAATCAAAATTTCATTCCTTTCTCTTACTTACAGTAGATTTTTATCATGAAAATATGGGATGTTTTATCGTTTTTTATTCTTTATTTTGTGCTCATGTTTTATGATTTTTTATTTTGTAAGCTTATTTCATGCAGCCTACCTACGACCGTTTCTCTTCTCACATCTCAAACAAAAGTATGTATTTTACAAGAAAAATGGATCCGAATGGCGAAATGGCTATGTTTGGAATCAGACTATGCAAACTTCAGTGATTGAAGTTCAGTGCGTGATACATTATGCTTCTTATTTCTATATTGAGTTATCATATCGGGTAAACTGATAATCGAATTGTTCGATACCGTTCGATAACCGATAAGCCATTGCCGATATCTTATTGGTTCATTTATATATTGATTTAGCATATTTAACCGATAACCGATAGCTGATCATATTCACAATCAAACCAAACTGACCGATCCTCATGTTGGGATATATACTATTAACCATGAGTTTGATTTAGATATAATATTTATTATGATACAATTGTTCATTCAATTATAATAAAGTTTTAAATAGATCATATATTAATCTATATCATTTGCTTATATAGTAGATGATTTAGTGTATAGAGTTTAGTTTATACACGGAAGATTAAATCATCAGTTCTTATAAATATAAAGTTTGAGTTCACAATCTAATGATGGAATTGGACAAACCATCAGGAATGTGTATAGTACAAGATTAAATATAATTTATCTTGATTATGAGAATGGTTTAATTTCAAGTTCTTGTGCAAGTACAAGTATGTATTGAACGGACCAAGTAGAGATAAGTATTTTATACTGACTTAATAAAATAAACTCTCTAGCCATTAAATGTACTTATACTCTTAATCTTGATATAATTATTATTAGCTGTGTATATTATTATTATTTTGATTTATTAAAAGGCGAGATTCTTTCTTGGATCAATATGCCTGGTAAATTGGATAATAATAATGTACATTGGCGAAGTAATAGTTAGTTGATAGAATCCATGTCTCAATTTAGAGATTGATGATACACCTTTGTGAACGCTTATAAGTTTTCATGTGTAAACCCGGCTGGTGGATTTTGTGTCAGACACATGAAATAAGTTAAGCGAAAGACTAAAGAAAATAATCAATAAATTAAATCGTCAGTAATTTAATTTAATTGATTAGTATCTGAATCTTAACATGAGGAATTAAATAAGATTTAATGGATGAATTTCGAAATTGAATAAGGAGCGCAATTACGAATTTTTAAGGGAATAATTCGTAATTAATTATGGAGGATATTAATTTCGAAAATTATAAATTAATTCCATAATTGGAAGCCTTGTTAATTAAATTATGTGGTCTCTGTTGTGCTTAAATAATAGGAAATAAAGGAATCTTTTTTCTGGTGGAAAAGAAAACCCAACAAATTTTGAAAAAGGGTTTAACCCCTTAAAACTTGTGCTATAAATACATAAGGTTATACATAAGGTTTTCCACATAGAGAGGGTAGTACACGGTGGCCGAATTTCAGCCCCTTTTTTCCTAGAAAATTTCGCCCACACGAAATTACTATTTTCGGATATTATTTGGGTAACACAGTAGAAGACCGTGGAACGTCCGAGGACCGTGATCGTGCGGGTGGTGGAGATTTCAACGAGACGATGTGAAACTAAAGGCTCACGCGACTAAATAGCCGTGTTCACACTTCAAGAGGTAACCTGTGAAATCCCGTCTATATTAGTTGTCTAGATTACATGTGATTTTGATAGTTGAATTGCTTCCTTTGAGTATAATAATGGGAAACTACCAGCTATGTCCATTTATAAGTAGCCCATTACAAAAATTAGCTAATTCATAAAATATTACTAATATTAGCCAATTAGCTATTTGTAGCAAAAAAATGTGAATTGTTTGCTTTATTTTGAGTGGGTATTATTAGAACGGATTGGGTACATCTTAAGGAGCTTGAATCTCAGTTTTGGGATGATTTCGTGAAGTTTTAAGGTGGTTTGAATTGAAAATTCGAAGTAAAAACTGAACATGAAAAAAATGATGTGTGTATCAACTGTGTATCGTTTGTGTAGCAAATATTATCATATTTGTGTATCACATGTATATCCATGTATACCTGTGCGTGAGATACATGCGTGATACATGTGTCGCAGAAGAATTTTTTGAACTCGATTTAATTACGAATTTTGATACAAAACCCGTCCAACACCTACAATCTTCCTCAAATTTTGTATATTGACTTTTCTATATGTTTTCAATGACTTTCAATTATACCATTAAAAAAGTTTTTTTTTTGCTTAGATTTTTAAAATATTGTATTTCATCACCTTATTTGCTACCTCATCCAAGAAATTTCCTTTCCGTCTTTCATCTAATGTTGCTAATCACGCTTCAAAATATGGAAGGTGATTTTTTCATGTGGTTCTTTGAGAAAAAGAACCTTATTTATTTGATTTTTTAATTTTTATATGTATTTGGCTAGTTTTAATAAGTTTATGGCTAATGGCTAGAGATCGGTGTCAAGACTTATTTGGGAGATTTGTGTAAGTTTCCTATAATAATCCATCAGCCACCCCTACTCCATATAGGCAACTGCTTTATCAGGATTAAAAACCTCGGTGGGCTCTCTTATCCTCAAATCTTTCAAAAGCTACTCAATTGCTACCTAAAAATATAATGCCTTCAGCCTCCTGCTTCCCCGTCCCATTATCTAGCTTATCTCACTCACATTTATTTCAATTTGAAGATCATTCATTTTCAAATCTTCGTCCACATGTTTCTCATTGATGCCAAATTTTGAAAATTTTGGAAAGGAGGAGGATTCTCAACCATGGTTTATTTTCAAGACAAGTGGAGGAATGTACTCTTCTTACTTCTCTCAACTTTCCCTTAAATAAAATGGCTAAAATGTACTTAATTATAGGAGTGTTCTAACATATATCTAGTCCAGTACGTGCACCTATTTTATCTAGACTTTTTTCCTTTCCCAAATACATGTGCAAAACGTACATACATATATTGTTACATTAATTTTATAATTATATGAACTAAGTAAATTTCATGAAATATAATCTATTCCAACAAAGGTAAGACCTATGGTAAAAAGTAAAAAACCCCTCATCCTAATTGATACATCATTTAAATTCGTCTAGTACCCTGCCCCCCAAAGGACCAATTAGAAAGCTTTGTTAACTGCTGCTTAATTAAGATTGACGGGTATTATTTTCACTTGGCTCCAAGGATAATGAGTTAAATTAATTAATTTGATTCTCCTAATTGTTACTGTATAATTACTTCTCTTCCAACTGAGGATATAATTTCTCAGCTGTCACTCAAATTAAAGAACATGTTATTTATTTTGCGCAAATATTTTGTATGGTTAATTTCGACTGAAATATCTGTAATAAGAGGGAAAGAATAATTAAGAACCTGGAGTTTGAGTATTCATAGAGCCGACCAGTACTGGAAAAGATGGTTACTCCAACTTCAGTGTCGCAAAGGATGGCTAGTTCCTTGGCTTTCTTAATTAATCCGCTTTTCCGTTTTGAGAAGGTCACCTGCCTGCTTGCCGGATTGTCAATTCTTCTAATCGCGATCTTTCCTCTTGCCATAACTTAGCCCTTCACTGCTACAACGTACAACTTCCAGCTTCTGCACACGAACCAAACTAAATTGGATTCGAATGCTTCAACGTCAACTCTTTACAAGAAGTGTAGAGTATAGTATGAATACAATCGACCTCATATATTCTGTAAGTGCGGAGTCTAACTTCGACGAAAGAATAACGAAGCTAAAATGGACCACTTATAATAAATCTGTAGGCAGTAATAATAATAATAATAATAACAGAAAAAGAAAGCAGAAAATGAAAGTAAAACGGTTAATTTATAAAAATGAATTCAAATCTCACCATTAGAAAGACCGTAACAAACCTCTCAATCTCATAGAAAAATACTAAAAATAACACAACAACAATAACAAGTTTAACACACACTCCGCTGATAATTGAATGTATTGGTAAAATGGAAAAATTGCATAATTACGACAAAATGATGAGAGAGGTGCTTACTGTTTGAGATGCTGCACTCGATGGTGTCTGATGACGGTCCTTGCTTGGTTAGAAATTTATGGTCAGCGCGAGCAACAAGGATGAGAAAACCGCTTTGTTTTGATGAAACCCTATAATTCAAAAGTGGTTTATGAGTACGTGCGAGATGAGGTCATGGATAAACTAAGATACAGACAAGAGAGTTGCTTAACAGCCTGCCACTATCATATATAATATACTCTACTAATCGTACCTTTTCTCCATAACAGAAAAAGTAGCAACGCACATGAACCTAACACGCCTGAGTTTTTTGGATCTTAGCGTACGTCGATTTAATTATTAAATGTCTTAATTTGGATAATCTTGTAATTACAAGGAGACATACCATGTGATTACATTTCAGTCTAAGGAAATTTTATTATTTTTACTAAACAAAAGCAGCCTTTGGGGTTGGGAACAAGCTAAGCAACCATCCATATTAATAACCAATATGTCTTATCACTAAGACAAAATGGTTATTGATATAGAAGTTTACTTATTCCTACCGGAGGATGCTTTATCTGACCAATATGTAAGCATGTATAGGTGGAGGACATGAGCCATTATCTCCACTTTTCATCTAAAATTTTAGAACCTAATTATGTGTTTCCAAACCTCTAGTAGCCTTTTTAAGCTTTCCTCGTTTGTGTGCGTAATCCGGGTATTTTTAAAAGGTTTTTATGTAAAAAACTGATAAAATATGAAATTTTTCCTTAAAATTCATTTGAGTTGACTTAAGTCAACGTTATGAGCAAACGAAATCGGATCCGTATTTTAACAGTCCCGGTGGATTTGTATCGTGATTTGAGACATGGGCGTATGCCCGGAATCAAATTCGGAGGTCCCTAGCTCGAGTTATTGATTTTGTCGAATATTGAAAATTTAAAAGTTTAATGATTTTAAAGAATTGACCGATGTTTGAATATGTTGATACGGGGTTTGTATTTTGGTTTCGGAACCCGGTATAGATTCATTGTTGTATTTATGACTTGTCTGTCAAATTTGGTTAGAAACTGAGTTGGTTTGACGTGATTCAGACGTCCGGTTGTGAAATAGAATTTTTAAAGTTTTCTTGAAAAGTTCATTTCGTTTGGTGTCCGATTTGTAGTTCTATAGTTATTTTGGTGTTTTGATCGCACGAGAAAGTTCGTATGATGTTTTTAGACTTGTGTGCATGTTTGGTTTGGAGCCCCGAGGGCCAGGTGAGTTTCGGATAGCGTACCGGACCATCTGAACTTAGAAAAATCTGGTTTTTTTGAAGCTTTAGCTGTCACCTGGTGTTGTGTTTCACGTTCGTGAAGCCTCTCTCGTGCTCGCAAAGGGGAATCTGGGATGGGGTATTTTTTCTTCTACGCGAACGCGAGGCTGAGGACACGAACGTGAAGCAGAGGTGGGATCACCTTTCGCGAACGCGTCCAGCTCTACGCGAAAGCGATGAGTAAGGGCTCTGAGTGGAGAGTAGGGGTTTGTTCTACGCGAACGCGAGCCCAGGATCGCCAACACGATGGCCAAGGGGGACACACCATCGCGAATGCGTGCAACCCCTGGCGAACGCATAGGCCAAAGACGGGATTTCACCCATTTTTCAGAAACTTTCCATTAGAGCTCGGCCTAGAGGCGATTTTGAAGGAAAAACTCAACACCAATTCATAGGTTTGTACACTTTAACTAATTTTCTTTCATTTTTAGCATCACCCATTAATTTCTAGTACTAATCTTTGTTCTTCCATGGTAGAAAACGAAGGATTTAGGAAGAATTGGTTTTTTTTTTGTTTGTAAATTAGGGATTTAGACCATAAATTGAGGCCGAATTCCGAAATAAATTGTATAATCGGGCTCGAGGGTGAATGGCTAAAAGTGTTTGGTCTGGACCTCGGGTTTTGACCAAGCGGGCCTAGGGTCGATTTTTGAATTTTTGGGAGAAAGTTTGAAAATTCTAAATTTATGCATTGTTATTAATTTCTTTAGCAATAGTTGATATATTTGAGTCAACCGTGGTTAGATACGAGCAGTTTGAAGGCGGATTCTAGGGGAAAGGCCCCAGTAATGCTTTGAATTGGTCTTTGGAGCGAGGTAAGTGTCGTGGTTAACCTTAACTTGAGGGATTAGGATTTGTTTGTCTAATTGGTACATGTTTAGATGTTTGTTACAACGTATATGTGAGGTGGCGAGTACTTATGTGTTGTTGTTGGGTGAAAACATGCGGTGAAAATTATTTTTTTGTAATTTATCTCCTTCTTTGATCATGATATCCATGCTTAGTCTAGTTAATTATTAAATTGACCGTTCTTTTTGCATTTATGATCTATTTGAGATATTTGAGTATCGTTTTTATGAAGTTGAGGATGGTATTATGGAAACGTTGTTGATGTGAGTCTTGTTTTTGCTTATTCTGTCTCCCTTTTATTTATGATCATTGTTATATGGTAAGGGATAATGTTAATGTGCGAAGGGTGATTCTGTGCCGTATCTATTGATTATGAAAAAGGTGAGATTAAAATCACGAAGGGTGATGCCATGCAATTATTTTTGATTCACATTAAGGTTGAGACTAAAAGCACGAAGGGTGATGTCGCGCCGATATTATTGTTTCACAGTGAAGTTGAGAGAAAGCACGAAGGGTGATGTCGTGCCAATATCATTGTTTCATAGTGAGGTGGAGAGTAAAATCACGAAGGGTGACGCCGTGCATTTTTGTTCATTATATTTTATTCATTTTGTTGGTTAAAGGTTTATTGATTGTTTCTTGTTATCATTTCCTGTAGTGTTTATCATATCTTGTGCCCCTTTTTTGCATGCCCCCTCCCAAAAATCACATGTTTAGCTTTTACTTGTTATTGTGTTGTACGTATATTGTTATCTGTACAAGTTTTTTTACATGGTGTCTTGTCATAGACTCGTCACTACCTTGTCGAGGTTAGGATCAACACTTAGGGAGTACATTGGGGCGGTTATACTTATACTACACTCTGCACTTCTTGTGCAGATTTGGTATTGGTCCCAGTTGTCCGTGAGGCGTAGCTTGGATTTGCTTTTGGAGACTCGAGGAAGTTCTGCTGGCGTCCGCTGACCTTGAAGTCCCCTTTCATTTCCCAAAACAGTTGCATTTATTTCAAACCCAGTTTGTAAGAACTCTAGAAGCTCGTGAATTGTGACTCCAGATCCGGGTTGTAATTAGATACTAAAGTTGTTTATGTTATTTCGCACTCAGTATTAATTGCAGTTCGGTTTGATTATTTTACTTATCGTAATTAATTAAAAATTAGCTTAAGGTCCTCTAACATTGGTTTGCCTAGCAAGTAAAATGTTAGGCGCCATCACGATCCCACAGATGGAAATTCCGGGTCGTGACATTTGGAAAGGGGTTTCCTCATTCCATTAGAAAATCATAAGTATTTCAGCTCTGTACAGAATCAAATGGTTTTCTTTTTTGACTCAAGAGACATAAATAGGTGGAAAATATTTTGAATACGATTCTATGTATAGCGCATAGAATACTTGCGCTATACCTAAACGGGGTTGTTATGGTATAGTGCATGTAATACATACGCTATGTTTATTATTTTGAAACACTAAGTATAGCGCATATATTACATGCGACTAACATCCCCATTCTCTTCCTGACATAACACTCTATCTTCGATCCCCCCTCTCCCCCCTCCCCAATTTTTTTGAAAAACCTCCATTGGAGCCCACTTTTGATCCCCGAAATCTAATGTCGTTATTATATTATTGATAAAAGACAAGATTCAAGGCTATCTCGTGGAATTGAATGCGATTTGTGCTCAATTTAGTTGTAAAAGCGGCTTATTTTCTCTGGTAAAAAAATCGAAAAAAGTATTTCGAAACACTATATATATATATATATATATATATATATATATATATATATATATGTGTGTGTGTGTAATTAGTTCGTAATAATCTATTCCATGATTTTATGTGTGTTGTGTTATTCTTTTTAGCCGATTTATGTAATTTGTTCCAAATGTTTTTGAAAATTATTTATTATGCCATTGTTTTAAAGTTGTTGAATATTTTATGTTAGTTGTTGAATATTTTTATAAATGTAAAACAATAAATATGTGTCTTTAGTGTCCATTAGTGTATTTTAATATTGTCCTTTAATAAAATATAAATATTTATATTTTATGTTAGTTGTTGAGTATTTTTACAATTGTGGAATAATGAATATGTTCCTTTAGTGTCATTTAATGTAGAAAATAAATATGCACTGTCACTAACGTAGTGGATTAGGGTAATCAATTACGGATCATATACTAATTAATTAATAATCGTATAGTAAAAGTATTATTTGATAAGAATCAATTAAAACACGATAAGTTAAGTAAATTAAATATTTAATATTTTTTAGCTAACAAATAAAATAATTAGTTGTCTGCCGGGGCCTTAAAAGATAACAAATTAATATATAAATTGTTATGAATGAAATACATAATTAATAATACTTTATATAAATTAATAAGAATATTTGAAATCATCCCGATAAATTAAACAAACTAAATATTTTGTACTCTTTTAATGAATAAAAATGAGAAAAAGTTGTCAGTACAAATAAGACTGTTGAATTTGAGTCGTAAAGTTTTAAAAACTAACATATAAATTGATACTTTATATCAAAATAATTAATAATATAAAAAATTTAGGAATTAAATAATAATATACAGATATCACAAGATATTTCGGGATGTTAAACGAGTAAAGAGAAAAATATTTATATTGTTATTATTCAATTTACAGACATCATAATGGATAGCCCAATTGTTTATCCTAGACCTATTTCTTGTGAGCTACTTATGCTCCAGGCAGGTGATATGTCTTCACGTATCTGGGATGGAGATTACTTAGCCAGAACTTACACACACGACACTTAATGACTTCTGGGAGTTTGTTGAGGTCGGCCTGTTGCAGTTCAATTAGCCCTTGATCACGACTCTGATTGAGCGTTGAAGGCCTGAGTGTAACGACCCAACCGGTTGTTTTGAGAATTTGCATTCCGTTCAGCTATTTGCAATTTTGAANGATTATTAATTAATTAGTATATGTGTGTGTGTGTAATTAGTTCGTAATAATCTATTCCATGATTTTATGTGTGTTGTGTTATTCTTTTTAGCCGATTTATGTAATTTGTTCCAAATGTTTTTGAAAATTATTTATTATGCCATTGTTTTAAAGTTGTTGAATATTTTATGTTAGTTGTTGAATATTTTTATAAATGTAAAACAATAAATATGTGTCTTTAGTGTCCATTAGTGTATTTTAATATTGTCCTTTAATAAAATATAAATATTTATATTTTATGTTAGTTGTTGAGTATTTTTACAATTGTGGAATAATGAATATGTTCCTTTAGTGTCATTTAATGTAGAAAATAAATATGCACTGTCACTAACGTAGTGGATTAGGGTAATCAATTACGGATCATATACTAATTAATTAATAATCGTATAGTAAAAGTATTATTTGATAAGAATCAATTAAAACACGATAAGTTAAGTAAATTAAATATTTAATATTTTTTAGCTAACAAATAAAATAATTAGTTGTCTGCCGGGGCCTTAAAAGATAACAAATTAATATATAAATTGTTATGAATGAAATACATAATTAATAATACTTTATATAAATTAATAAGAATATTTGAAATCATCCCGATAAATTAAACAAACTAAATATTTTGTACTCTTTTAATGAATAAAAATGAGAAAAAGTTGTCAGTACAAATAAGACTGTTGAATTTGAGTCGTAAAGTTTTAAAAACTAACATATAAATTGATACTTTATATCAAAATAATTAATAATATAAAAAATTTAGGAATTAAATAATAATATACAGATATCACAAGATATTTCGGGATGTTAAACGAGTAAAGAGAAAAATATTTATATTGTTATTATTCAATTTACAGACATCATAATGGATAGCCCAATTGTTTATCCTAGACCTATTTCTTGTGAGCTACTTATGCTCCAGGCAGGTGATATGTCTTCACGTATCTGGGATGGAGATTACTTAGCCAGAACTTACACACACGACACTTAATGACTTCTGGGAGTTTGTTGAGGTCGGCCTGTTGCAGTTCAATTAGCCCTTGATCACGACTCTGATTGAGCGTTGAAGGCCTGAGTGTAACGACCCAACCGGTTGTTTTGAGAATTTGCATTCCGTTCAGCTATTTGCAATTTTGAACAGCATCGTATGATGTATTATGACTTGTGTGAATCGTCGAATTTGGTTTTCAGGTTATTCGGAATTGATTCGAAAGAATGAATTTCATGATTGAAGCTTTAGAGTTGGAAGAGTTGACCAAGTTTGAGTTTTGAGAATTTGACCCTGGATCAAAGTGTTGATGGTTCCTTAGGTCCGGATGGAGATTTCGGACTCAGACGTATGCCCAGATTCACATTTGGGTATTTCTAGAAGGTTTCAGCACTAATTGACGAAAGTTAGAAATTTGAAGGTTTGGAATATTCATATGTTTGACTGAGAGTTGACTTGGATGATATCGGATTTAGCTTGTAGTCCCGGGAATTCGAATAGCTTCATTTTATCATTTGGGACTTGTGTGCAAATTTTGAGTTCATTCCGAGTTGATTTGATATGTTTCCACACGAGTTTTGAAAATTGAAAGTTCAAAAGATCATTAAGTTTGATTTGAGGTGCGATTCATCTCTTTGATGTTGTTATGTGTGATTTGAGTCCTGGAGTAGGTCCCTATTATGTTATGGTAGTTGTTGGCATGTTTGGATGGGGCCCCGAGGGGCTCGGGTGTGTTTTGGAGTGGAGTCAGAGAATTTTTCCTTCATGTTTGATTGATGGTGTGTTCTGGGCTGCTGCTGCTGATTTTTCCTTCTATGCGATCGCGAGGAAAGAAACGCGATCGCAGTGCACAATGTTGGAGCTGGGAGCACTTTCCTCTACGTATTCGCTATTGGGAAACCTTGTTCACGAAGTTTGAGCTAGTTGTGTATCGCGGTCGTGTGCTTGGGAAGGCGGTCACGGATCAAGTAGGTGCTGGGTGAAATGTCTTCGCATTCGCGTGTATATGGGCGCGTTCGCATAGCTTTATTCAGTGGTATGCGCATTCGCAAGTTGGGTATTTTGAGCAGTGTCATTTTCTTTTCTTTGAGATCGCGTGTATTGTTCTGCGATCACGATGCATATGACTATCCAGTGAATTATAAAGTACTCTATTTTGAGGGTTTCGTCCATTTTTGCATATTTGGAGCTATGGAGCTCAGCTTGAAGTGATTTTCTAGACGATTTTTTCCATATGGATTGGGATAAGTATTCTCTACTCGGGTTTGGTTATTTTTCATGGATCTGTCTTCATTTTTGGCAATTGGTTGATGATTTCAAAAGAGAAATTGGGGGGCTTTGTCTAATGTTTCATAAAGTGAATTTTTTAGTTTTGAACGTCGATTCAGAGTCGTATTTGAGTGAAACTAGTATGGTTGGACTCGTAATTGAATGGGTTGTCGGATTTTGTGACTTTTGTCGGGTTCCGAGGTGCGGGCCCGTGTTTGAATTTTTGGTTGACTTTGGACTTTTAATTAAATATTCGACCTTTATCGATTGGGTTTGTTTCCTTTGGCATTATTTCATGTTCTTGAGTTGCTTTTGGCTAGTTTCGAGCCGTTTGGAGGTCAGTAGGTGCGGGATGGCATTTTTGGAGCATCATTTGGCTTGCTCGGTATTGGATTTGGCTTGTTCGAGGTAAGTAACATTTCTAAACTTGGTGCAGAGGGTATGAACCCCTGAATATACATGATATATGCTTGGTGTTGAGGTGACACACATGCTAGGTGACGGGCCTGTGGGCGTGCATCATGTGAATTATGACTCGATTGATTTTGTGGTACCGTGTAGTGACCTGATCTTGTTTCTATTTATGAATGTTCTACGTGCTAGAGTAATTGAGCTATGACCAAGGTTAGAAACCATGTCTAGGCTATATGCTTATCCTGTTGAGACCCACTGAGGTCATTTCGGCTATTGAGTTATACTTACATTGCAATTACATACTCAGTCACACTCATTATTTTGAATATCATATCTCAGTCTCTGTTGCCATTTATTAATACATCATATCATCATTTTGGGATTATTTTCATGGCATTGTGAGCCCGAGAGACTGGAGAGATTGATGACTGAGTTGAGGCCTGAGTTTCGGGTTGTGAGTGATATTGATAGGATCGGGCTGCACCCCGCGGCATGTATTATTGATTCATGATAGCATCACGCTGCACGCCGCTTTAGGTATTATTGATTCACGATAGGATCGGGCTGCACGCTGCATCAAGGTTTTTTGATTCATGACATGATTGGATTATTATAGCGCTTGTGCTGGATTTTCCCCTTCAGATTTTGAACACCCACAGTGAGCGCAGTTGCTATTGATTCACGATGGGATCGGGATGTGCGTCGCAGTAGGATTTATTAGCATTTGGGCTGGATCTGTCCTGGACAGGATCCGCCCTGTATAGTGCTGAGTGATTGAGTGTGATGATTGGGAGTATGAAAGTGAGATATTGAGTACTTTGAGAGTGTGGGTATATGAGTTCATCACTGTGACACATTGCATCTGAGATACAAACTTGACATGTAGGCACAGAGATGCATTTCCCCATGTTACAAGGTTTTGTGACATTTATGCTTCGCATGCACATTGACATATAGGCATAGATATGTACTTTCCTCATGCTGTCTGAAATTAAATCATCTTATATGTTCTTGAAAGTATTTAGGAAAAATCTAGGGTTTCTGACTTACTCATATTTTGGTGATTTCGGTGAAGGATTTGGGTTTTACTGTTAGACATAAAAAACATGACTATTTTCTGTAACTGCAAATGAGGTGAGCATCATATCTCTAAGTGATTTCTTTTATCACTTTTAATATATTGTTATGAACTGTTGTTGGCTATTGGTGTTGGACCCCGGCCTATCCTATCTCGTCACTACTTTCAACCTAAGGTTAAGTTTGTTACTTATTGAGTACATGGGGTTGGTTGTACTCATACTACACTTCTTCACCTTGGGTGCAGAGTTTTGATTCAGATGTTGCCGTAGTTGGAGAGAGTTGGCATTGAAGACATACATGCGTTCCGGTCATTATTTTCTTTTGTCCTTGGTAGATTTAGAATTATTAATTTATTCATGTATATTTCAAACAGATGATGTATTTATTTTAAACCAGCTTTGTAAACTCTAAATTTTAGAAGCTCATGATTTGTACTACCAGTACTTGGGAATTGTTTGTATAAAAGCACAGTTGTTTTATAATTACTTCTATTAATGAGTCTCATTGGACTTGGTTTATTGTTATTGGCTTACCTAGCAGGTTGGGGTTAGGTGCCATCACGACTAGTTGGATTTTGGGTCGTGACAAGTTGGTACCAGAGCTCTAGGTTCATAGGTTCTACAAGTCATGAGCAAGTGTCTATTAGTGTCTTGCGGATTGGTATGATGACGTCCATACCTATCTTCGAGAGGCTACTGGGCATTTAGGATAAACTTGCCATCTCGACATTGATTCTACTTGAAGTGTAACTCTTTGAATTCCATTCACTTACTCGTATGTGTATGTGAGTGCTCGGTATTAGCTGTGCATCGATGGCTTGTGGATTCCATGGATGAGGTGCGAGATGTGTTTTCGGTGTTTTGGTTATGGTCCAATCCGGAGGACTTGTGGCCAGGTTTAGACCGCACCTTAGGCTTGATAGTTTCAGTTGTGTGAGTATATGCCTTTGGACTTATATGTACGATGGTGTCCCTATGAGTGGAATTTATAGCTCGGTGAGTAGTTGGATGGCTATATGGTGAAGTATGATATGACTGCGGGATGTGTTCAGATGGTTTGAATGTGACAAGAAGAGTTCACTTGGGATGTAAAAAGGACTATTGGGTGCTTGATTTATGTCTAAATGTGCTGTATAGTTTTGAGTTATGATTGTAATGCAGAATATTTCATGTTGTTTATTTGCAGAAAGAAGTAGATTTTCATGTCTTATTGATGAGTTGAGATTTTGGAATATTAAGGGACTGCATATTAGTCGTGACTGTGAAAGGGTATAGAGAGATGTCAGTTTGAGATAAAGCAGGTGGGTCATCACCTGCAGGGTAATCTATGGACGTGTGATCCTTATCATGTCGGGTGGAGGCTTTTTTTCTACCAGTGGGTTATATGTGTGCAATTTGAGTTTGGATCGGTTGTAATAGTTGACCTGACCATCATGAGGATGAATGAGAGATTTGCAGATGATTTGAGATATTAGATGGTTTGTGTTACCCGAGTCTTATGAAGGATTTAGTTGAATCTCATTGCGGTATTATGGCAGTAATGAGGTATGGTTATTTTATGTTACCAGATGTTTTATTCCTTGATTTTGAGCCAAGCGGGGGAGTCTGCTATCTACGAGATGATTGTACGGTTGTTAGTTTCATTTTGAGGCATACTTGTGGATCGGTTAAGACCTGCAGAAGCTAGTTTTGAGGATGACTTAAGCAAGGAAATTTCTGGATGCATGATGTATTACACTTTATGGGTATATGGAAATCATGAAATAATTGAGTTGTTATTCATGGAAGATGTAGTGCGCATAAAGCAAGAATTTTCTTGGGTGTCGTCGTGCTAATGGGGAATAGGTCGCTCGGCCCGTTTGGGCAGTGCAATTGAGATTTGACCATAGTGGATGACTCCCGAGAACGTTCTAATGGATTCAGGAGTTATCTGTAGGATTTGGGAATGTTCAGGATTTGTATATGGCTGGAATATGAGATTTACATTGGATGGTGTCGAGACTCGTGGTATTTAAAAATCATTATGGATTTTATATCTCAGTATCAGGAAGGTAAATGAAACAACTTTAGATTCACTGAAGGTCTCTTTAGAGTGGATGTCTCGGTTGTGGTACTTTTGGGGTGCTTAAGAGGGAATACGGCGACTTATGGGCCTCAAGGCAGTGTGGTTTTATGCTAGGATCTCGTGGGTGAGTTTTGGTTAAGGATCATGGTGTTTTGGCAAGGAGAAGTGTCACCTTGAGGTATTTGGAAGGAACTCGAAGGAATAGGACAATTTGGTAGTAGGTTGGATCAACACGGTAATGGATATAATCGGTTCTTTGGGTACTTATGATGTGGTAGGTCTCTACAGATGTTTTGGGGCAATACTCTAGGGTTTGCCGACCTACGTGGTTTTGTTGAGTTAGAGAGATTCAGTTTTGATGTCTTGGTTATGTGCAAATGGGTTTCCAAGAGTTCTCTATGGTTTCTACCACGTTTTTAGATCGATATTTTCTACCGGCATGAGGAGCATGTTGCGTGTTATGATTTTATCCTAGATGAGATCAAATGGAAGGTTTCTGATTGATCGGGTATGTCTTATGATGGTGACTCAGAGTTGATTATGAGATTCTCATGCTTTTCATATGATGGCTTGATAGATGCGGTGTGTTGTGTGGGATTGAGATTTGCATGTGCATGGTGACGGTTCAGTTTTGAAGGGAAGGTCATGAATTTTTAGACACATGGACGATTTCAGATGACTAGATGAATGCTATTACTACTTGGTATTTCCTGAGAAGGGCGCACATTTCGGAAGGCGCATTGTGTTCTGACTTACGGATGATTCATTAGTATTGTGGTACTCGCGGGGTTGATCGACTGTTGATATTCAAATTTTGTTATATGACACGGAAGAATTATAGAAATATTTCTCGTAGGGATGGTTGTGTATGACAGATGTGTCAGTTATTCGAGGGGTGGAGTTGGGGCCGACTGTAGTGATTCATGTTCTCTATGGATTTGAGGACAGGGTGTGCTGAGAAGCATATTGTTTCGGGGTTGCGAACTGTGAAGATGTGGCCAAAGTTAGCTAGATGGTGGTATGTGTTATGGTTAGATCATTGTGGACTTTTCGGAGGGCTTATCCATTTGGGGATGATTGTAGTTGATTTGATGTCCTATTAGTAGGCTTGAGAAAGATGTGTATTCTACATCTGGTCAGATTTGTTGACTCGGCACCGTTATTGATGAAGGGTGTGTCATTCAGTTAGAATAGAGATTGTTCGTGTTCGGTTATGTCTATGTGTTACTCTTCTATGCTATGAGGGGTTGTGATTCGTTGGTTATATGCACACATGGTGCGATTCTGTTTGGGTCTGGTAGCGAAATTTGAGCGAGATGGGTATTAGGGTGTTGAATGATTGATTGCATTAGTTATGTTCTTTTCGGGATGTGTTATATTGTTTTGTTTTCTTCTCCATGGTTATGGTGATGTGCTTGTGTACTTGGTGTCGAATTGCTTATGGTTGTTGATTTTGACCATTACGGGCTCGAGGTATTACATAGAGATCGGTGTTTGGATGGGTCACGTATTGCAGCTGGGTTATGATACGATATGATCCTTTGTGATAGATTCATGTGTTTTAGTTCTACGGTGTGATGGTTTCTTAGCATTGCATTGTGGTGGTACTTGTTGAGCTTGAGGCATGATTCTATAATTCGAGTCATTTTCCATTTTTAGGTGCATTTGAATTTTTTCTTATTGGTGCACAGATTGCACAATTGTGATTCTAGGTAGTATTGGTATGGCGTGTCAGTAGAGTAGCTTGTATTTGATGAGATGGAGTCTTTGTACCTGAAGTGATTGCCATCGAATTTTATCACAGTGTATTTGGAAGAGAAATATCGAAGGTCAGCTTTGAATTTGGGGTTATGGTTTTGGTTAGGCGAGAAGGCTCTATGACTTGTTGATCTGGTGAGTGATTATGGGTTTCTGCATGTTTCATTCACCATTGTCAGTGTACAAAGGGTTGGAACAAGGTTTTAGTTGGTATGAGGTTTGTTACCGGTGTCGTGCTTGCTTTTGGGAAGCTACTACGGTAAGAGGTTTTTTTTGTGAGTATACGAGTTATGCGGTATACCATGTGATTAAATATTGGGTTATGGTTATGGCTTGATACAATTTGTTCATACTTATACAGTGTGTAGATGCAAGATTCGGGCCTTATAGGAAATTTCGGATGTTGGAAATTGGATTCTGAGGTTTACGGGCTAAGGCTGAAGTAATGATCTCCAGTTATGTTGTGTTTTCGAGCCTATATAGAATAGGTTGATGTGGGATCATCCCCGAGTATGTGCATGGTAAGATGGTAAAGTGATTTCATGGCTTTGGAATGACTCTTGGCACGTTTGAGGACGAACATATGTTTAAGTGGGGAAGAATGCATTGACCCAACCGGCCGTTTTGAGCATTTGCATCCCATTCAACAATTTGAATTCTTGAGCAGTATGATGTATTATGACTTGTGTGAATCATCAGCTTTGGTTTTCAGGTTATTCGGAATTGATTTGGAAGAATGAACTTCATGATTGAAGCTTTAGAGTTAGAAGAGTTGACCAAGTTTGACTTTTCAGTATATGACATTGGATTGGGATTTTGATGGTTCTGTTAGTTTCAGATGGTGATTTTGGACTCGTGCATATGCCCGGATTGGCATTTGGATATTTCAAGAAGGTTTTGGCACTAATTGGCGAAAGTTAAAAATTTGAAGGTTTGTAATATTCATAAGTTTGATCGAGAGTTGACTTGGATGATATCAGATTCGGATTGTGGTTACAAGAATTGGAATAGTTTCGTTATGTCATTTGGGACTTGTGTGCAAAATTTAAGTTCATTCCGAGTTGATTTGATATGTTTCGGTACGAGTTTTTAAAATTGAAAGTTCAAAAGATAATTAAGTTTGATTTGAGGTGTGATTCGTCATTTCGATATTGTTATGTGTGATTTGAGGCCTCGAGTAGGTCAGTGTTATGTTGCGGGACTTGTTGGCATGTTTGGACAGGGCCCCGAGAGGCTCGAGTAAGTTTCAAAGTGGAATCAGAGCATTTTCTCCTTCATGTTTGATTGCTAGTGTGTTCTGGGCTGTTGGTGCTGATTTTTCCTTCTATGCGATCGCGAGGAAAGAAACGAAATTGCAATTCACAATGTTGGAGCTGGGGCATTTTCTCTACGCGTTCGCTATTGGGGTAACACATTCGCGGAGTTTGAGCATTTTTTGTATCGCGGTCACGTGCCTGGGAAGGCGATTGCGGATCAGCCTGGGTGCTGGGCGAAGGTGTCTTCGCATTTGCGTGTATATGGGCGTGTTCGCGTAGCTTTATTCCAGTTGTCTGCGCGTTCGCATGGCTTGTCTCGGGAATGCGTTATGAGTAGTGCCATTTTATATTTTTCGCGATCGCGTGGATTGTTCCACGATCGCGATGCATATGATTGTCCAGTGAATTACAAAGTACTCTATTTCGGGGGTTTTGACCATTTTTGCATATTTGGAGCTATGGAGCTCATATTGAAGCAATTTTTGAGGCGATTTTCGCCACATGGATTGGAATAAGTATTCTCTACTCGGTTTGGGTTATATTTCATGAATCTATCTTCATTTTTGGCAATTGATTGATGATTTCAAAGAGAAATTGGGGGTTTTTGTCTAATGTTTCATAAAGTAAATTTTTGAGTTGTGAACGTCGATTCGGAGTCACCGAGGACTTCACAGTTTACCCCGAAGACTCCAATACTGATCGTGGCCAGCACATTATGTCATTTGATTGGGATGAGTAGTATCCTAATGGTCTAATTTCATCTCACATTGCTATACGAATGTCTTCAAGATCCCTTGTGATGGCATCCACATACATGGCAAGTGATTAAGGTAGGAAATCTCTGTTGAATAAAAGGGCACACGCGACTCATACACTATTGGTTTAACGGTAGGTGGAGTCTGCATATACAGAGCATGCTCATGGTGGCGTCATTGTCATGCCCCGAAATCCCACCATCGGACCGTGATGACGTCTGACGTTGAACCCGTTAGACAAGCCAACGTGTACAGTTAAACTAGCATGATAACCTCGAACCAACAGAACAAGCTAAAGCAATTCACAACTTAACAGCGAAAATAAATATAGTACAAAACTAAGTAAAGACAACATAATACAACGACACATTAATTTCCCAAAACCAGGAGTCACAAACTCACGAACTGTTTACAAGAGTGCTAAATACAAAGTCTGAAAGGAAATATATGACTGTCTCTGAAACTAGAGGAAAACAAGACAGAAATGAAGACATAGGGATGGGAGAGACGCCAAGGCTCACGAACGCCAATGGGTATACCTTGAAGCCTCTAGGATAATCTGAAAGACACTCCCACTAATGATGTCCACCGGGTCCGGCTGCCTAATTTGCACAACATAAAGAAGTGCAGGTGTAGCATCAATAAACCGGCCCCATGTACTGGTAAGTGCCTAGCCTAACCTCGGCGAAGTAGTGACGAGGCTAGAACCATACTACCAAGTAAATCTGTGAAGTTCGAATAAATATATATATATATAACGGAAAAGAAATACAGGGAGAAAACATTCAATAAAGGAAGGAGACATGTTGTGGGGAGATAACAGTTTCATATAAGAAATATCAAATAAGGAAAAGAACAACAAGGCCAGAATATCAATAAGGATTAGAAATCACAAACTTGCACGACATCACCCTTCGTGCTTTTACTCTCGTCCTCACCAAATCAATCGTATAGATAATCATGTGCACGACATCACCCTTTGTGCTTTTACTCTCTTTCCTCACAATATAATAAATGAATATTTGTACAGAATGGTACATCGTACGGCACGACATCACCCTTTGTACTTTACACTTTTTCCTCACAATATCAAACAATGCACGACATCACCCTTCGTGCTTTAACACTCTTCCTCACAATAGCAAACAGTGCACGACATCACCCTTCGTTCTTTAACACTCTTCCTCACCCAAACGGCAATCCCAAACAAGGGCAAGGGAGTAAACATAATAGAAATAGAAATCCCGGCAAGGGAACAATAATAGTAATCTCAACATCCCAGAAAGGGAAATAATATCAAACAATGCACGACATCACCCTTCGTGCTTTAACACTCTTCCTTACAATAGAAAATAGTGCACGGCATTACCCTTCGTTCTTTAACACTCCTCCTCACCCAAACAACAATCACAAACAAGGGCAAGGGAGTAAACAGAATAAAAATAGAAATCCCGGCAAGGGAACATCAATTAAACAATTAAATCCCGGCAAGGGAACAAAAACAGTAATCTCAACATCCCAACAAGGGAGATAATCACTAAAGCAACAATGACCCGACAAGGATATATTTTTGTAACTCTTTCTCTTTCTTTCACTTTCATTTCATAATTTACTCTATTACTTGAGTCAATGCTCCAAAGGGTTTAATTATCTCATATATCTTCACCATTCATGTTACAATTTGAGCCAACACTCCTCGAAGTTTAAAGATCACAATTCTCTTCACATGCTCTTTACAACATATAGAAATCATCAATTAAGCATGGAAGTTATAACAAACTCAGAATATTCGCAATATAAAGACTCATGGTCATGCTAGACACCAATGTATAGATACTCGTCACCATGCCTATACATCGTACTCGACAATTAGCAAGTAGCAATTAAGACTCAACTCATATTCCCTCAAGCTAAGGTTATACTAAACACTTACCTCGATGCTTTGAACTCAACTCAAGCCTCAATTATAGCTTTACCCCTCGATTCCACCACAAATTTGCTCGAATCTAGTCAAAAGTTACTTAATTGCATCAATAAATGCTAAATAAATCAATTTGAATGCATGAAAATGAATTTCCCAAAGTTTTGTCCAAAAAGTCCAAAAATGCCCCCGGGCCCACGTGGTCAAAACCCGAGTTTCGGACCAAAACCCGATTACCCATTCCCCCACGAACCCAAATATGCGATTTATTCTGAAATCAGACCTCAAATTGAGGTCCATATCCCCAATTTTAGAAAAAACCTAAATACTACCCAAAACACTCAATTTCACCCATGGAAATCTTTGATTTTAAGTTGAAAACATGTTAAATGATGTTAATGATTGAAAGAATTGAGTAAAAACTAACTTACAAATGATATGGAAGAAGTCTTTTTCTTGGAAAAATCGCCTAAGTGTGTTTGAGTTTGAGAAAATATAAAAAATGAAGTTCAAAATCGGTTTTCAGTGTAAAATTGCAGGCCTCTGGTTGGTATGGGAAATGAGAACGGGGGTTCGCATTTGCAAACCCTTCAGAAATTCCCAGTTTTTGAATTTGCGATCCTTATGTCGCATTTGCGACTTCAGGCGGAAGAGGGGAGTTTTGCATTTGCGATGGTAGACATCGCATTTGCGACCAGCCTTCGCATTTGCGAACCATTTGGCCGCATTTGCGATCAAGCTTGCCCAGACCCATCTTTGCATTTGTGATGAATGGCTCGCATTTGCAAGCTCGCATTTGCGATGCTGGCTTCGCAAATGCGAAGCCTGCAGATCAGAGACACTAGATTTTCCCAAGGTTAAAAAAAAATGCATCCGTGGCCCATCCACAACTCACCCGAGCCCTCGGGGCTCAAAACCATATATACACACTACCTCAATAACATCATATTCATCGAATTAAGCCTCAAAATCCATGAATTCTATCAAATTTCATAAAACATCAAATTTTCCATTTTAAATCCGAAACACGTCAAACGAAATCCGTTTTCAACCAAACTTTACAGAAAGTTCTTAAACCATATATAAGACCTGTACTGGGCGCCGAAACCAAAATACGGGCCCGATACCATCACTTTCTCATCAGATTTCATTTTCAATTTCCTTAAATATTTTCAGAAAATAATTTTACTCAAAAATTCATTTCTCGGGCTTGGGACCTCGGAATTCGAATCCGGGCATATGCCCAAGTCCCATATTTTCCAACGAACCCTCGGGGACCGTCAAATCACGGGTCCGGATCCGTTTACCCAAAATGTTGACCGGAGTCAAATTTACTCATTTTAATATCAAATTGTTTTTTGCATTTTCACAGAATTTCATATTTAAGCTGTCCGGCTACACGCCTGAACTGTGCACGCAAATCGAGGTAACTACAAATGAGGTTTTCAAGGCCTCAGAAGTACAGAATGGGTAAGAAAACAGGTGATGACCCTTTGGGTCGTCACAATCATGCTCCCTCGTCAAATTGAGTTTCTCATTCTCACTCTCATCTGTGACATGTAGTTCCTCATTGTCGCTCTCATAAGGGAATAGTGTATCATATCCAGACTCATCATCGTTGTTGTCATAATCACCGTCATCTTCCTAACTTTTTGCATCTGCCATATCCTGATTCAATATATCGTCATTTCCCAACTGAGTTAGGACATGACCATCATGTTGCTCGTTTTCACTGCACAACCAATAAAATAATAAATATTTCAGAGTAATCCCAACATAATATATTAAATTTATCTCTTAACGTACAATTCACAATTTGTAGATAGCCCATGATTCACATTATCAAGTTGTTGATGACTCGTGGATGGACCAGCATGATCCAAACCTCCAAAATTAGGTATATTCCAACTGTTGGTTGGTTCATAACTTCTAAAATTCATATCTGGCCAGTAACCCCTATGAAATATACAGTAGTTAGTAAAAATATGATACATAAAATGAACAAATATACGACAAATAGGAAAATTAAAATTTACCACTCGACCGATAAATTATGTAAACTTGGAGACTCTCCATCCGGCTGCATTGGGGAGAAATTATATTTTCGCTCCTCATTAGTCCGTGGAAATAAGTTTAGATCTGGCCAGACTATTTCATATGAAACCTGTTCAGATAAAATTGCAACAAAAACATCACCAGATCGTTGAGTGTTATCCATATTTTGCGGAACATCAATATTGTTGACGTCTTCAGACTTGACATAAATTTTCAGCATTGTTAACACAAGAACATCCCCATGTTCATCCGGAGTCCTCAAAATATCTTGCAGAATTTCATCATCTTCGATGTTAAACTTGTCATAACAAGCAACCCCTTGTGGAGTACGCGGATATGAATATCTTCCCTTTACCTTATGATTAACCAAACGTTCACTGGCGCTTATTCTTTTACAAATCAAAGATACCAATTTGTCGTACTCCAATATGAGTAGAAACTTAACAATACTCTGTGGAAAATAACTATAGTATACCGAGTTATTCTTCCCCACAATCTCTCCACTTCAATATAATACAAACCTAATTTTTCACTCATCAAACATTATAGCAAAATTCAAAAAGGAAAGGTATATATTGATGAATACAAAATGATACAAAGGATTTGGTTTTGCAGAATGGTTTTTTGAAGAACGGATGTTCATCCTTAAGTAAGAAACTATCCAATGTGAGAAGATGGCAATTGGCAAGTATAGCGCATGTATTACATGTGTTTTACATATAGCGCATACAATATATGTGCTATACTTTACAATTATTATGGATCAGCAAATATCAGTAGTATACATACGCTATACCATAACGGGGTAACTGGCTGTTAAGATATAGCGGATTTAAAACATGTCATATACATAGAATTGTACTCGAGACCTTTTTCCACCTATTTCTGTTTCTTGAGTCCAATAAGGCCTCCTTTTGGTTCCGGACTCATTAACATATTTAGATCATATTCAGAGCACCTAAAGTTAAAGGTCGGAAAGGATATCCTATGTGAAAAAATATATGAAAAGAATAAGTTTTGAATGTTTAGCTTCCTGCTTTCATAATTCACGTACAGATTAATTGCACGAGATACTAATATATTTTACATAAAGGATACTTGAGTAGTTTAATTTAGTCTATCTCGATCTCCTAATAATACAATTACATATGAACTCACATACATCATACTACACACACGGCTTAGAGCTAGCGTTTTTTGGCTGGTTTAGAATGCGTCTCCAGGTGGTAATGTCTAACACTACGTAGTCTACACAAAAACTATCTAAATGAATAAGTTTCTTATTTAGATTTTACATATAAAAGATAAGAAAATTATCTTTGTTTGATACAATGCTATCTTTCTAAAGGAATAGATTGACGTTTATACCATATATGACATGGATTATTCTAATAAAGAAATCAAAATTCCATACACAAATAGTTTAATACGCTACACGAAATATTGAGTCCAATAAAGGACATAAACTTTACTGAGTTGTTACTACTCCAAATCTACCTAGTCGTGATGACACCTAACCCCAACATGCTAGGCAAGACAAACATAAAAATAATGTAACTCAAATGAAAGATCATTATTAACAAGAAATAAAACTAGGTGAATTCCATACAAAATCCCAAGGATTGGTAATACAAGTCATGAGCCACTAAATTTTTTGATTTACAAGCTGGTACAAAGAACGAATACAATATATGTTTGAATATACATAAACAGAAGTTCAATCCTGAACTACCAAGAGCAAGTGACAGCAATATCTGGAATGCAAGTACATCTTCAATGCCAGCCTCCATCATCGAAGCTCGGCTCCAGAATCTGCACACAAGGTGCAAAAGTATAGTATGGGTACAATCGACCTCATGTACTTAGTAAGTATCCTGACTAAGCTCAGTGAAGTAGCGACAAGATCTCAGGTTAGTGATACACACTTTATGTACCTTGTACAACTCAATAACGTATCTATGTACCCAGCAACAATATCAAATTGAAACAAGAATTACGGATACAACCAAACATGGCACATAGAGAGTGCGCACAAGTCTCTTAACAATTCAGCACATTGGGAAGATATGCATTTGTTATCAAATAACACATCTCCAATTGCATATAGAGAAGATATGCACGGTACTATTCCTATCTAACATCTCAACATATAGAGAAAATATGTGTCTAACATCAGTAAATCATCAAAGCTTGTATATAGAGAAGATATGCGTAACAAGTCAAAATCCTTTCACAATTGCATATAGAGAAGATATGCCTGAAATATCAAGTCACTCCTTTGACGGTTGCATATAGAAAAGATGTGCATGAAATACCAAGTAATTCTTTAACTGTTGCATAGAGAGAAGATATGCATGATTAGACAAGTTATATTGTATAAATTGACATATAGAGAAGATATGTACTGATCCATTTATAAAGATTACACGCAGTAAAAAAATCATGTATACACCCAATGAGTTTGCATATAGAGAAGATACAGAAAATCCAATCACTAGCCAGCTTTATAATCCACGTGTAAGTCATCAAGGAGAAACATGAGAGGAAGACCCTAGAGGGATGGATACTTATCCACACGTTGCACGGACAACTCACCTACTAACCATCCGGCCTATCACATAGAAGTATATAGAAGAATATATATATACCATCACTAAATATCAAACCATGTACCCATGTACTGATAAATAACATGCTAAGGCGTATACTTTTGCAAAGTGTTCAATGATAGCTTAGATTAGGCGGATACACCACACAATAGAAAATATTATGCTCGAGCAGAGAATCAACTCCTACACAATGATCTATAGCATGTTTCACTAAGTTCACATAGTCATACAAACATATAAAGCATAATAGCAAGAGAAACAGTATCCAAATAAAGTCATAGTACAACCTAAAGGCTATTGCTGTCCTGAATCATATATAGCACCTGTATATATGCTCTTTGCATTTCACACATTTCAATCATACAAATACAGTCATGTCCTAAGGGTTATTCTCTCAATAAGATTAGGCAAGATGCTTACCTTAACCGGGTTAGTCAGAAGCTCCAAAATTGCATTTCATGAGAAATCACCTCTAACCGGCTCAAATCTTGCCAAACATCGACCAAGGAAGTCCACTAATGCCATAGGAAACGATCCCAATCCATAAAATTTTGATCATTGAAGAAATTCCCAAAAGTCAACTTGGGCCTGTGTGCCTGAAATTGAAACCAATACAAAATCTAATGACCCATAATCTGCCGAGTCAAAATATATGTTGAGATTCCAAAATCGATTCCAAATCGGCACTCAAATCTCCAAATTACACTCTCTTATAGTATAGACAAAATTCCCATTTTTTCTTTCAAAATTCCAAGTTTTAGGTGAAGAAATCTACGAGTAATAAATATATAAAACCAAATTCAAGTGAAAAATGACTTACCTCCAAGGTAGTAGTGAAATTGCTCTTCAAAATCTCATCTCCTCAAAATATAAGGCTCAAAATATATGAAACAATGGGTAAAATTCTTAAATAACATATTAAATAAGTCTGCCTAGGTGTCCCCTTCATGAACACGTTGTCTCTAGCCAAAAACCTTCTTCGTGTATGCGTAGCCCAGCTCACGAACGCGATGACCACCACGCCAACACATCACGAATGCATTGCACCCTGTGACCGCGGCGCACAGAACTCCCAGCTCCCACTTGTCCTACGCCAACGCGGTCCAAGACATGCGAACACGAAGGCCTTAATGAACAGGCTTTCCACGAATGCGATGCTTCATCGCGAATGCGATTAGAAAAACCCTCAAGCTAACCTACCTCTCCACGAATGTGACACCTGGCCCGTGATCGCGATGCATTACCTGAGACCAACAAACTAACAATACAAACACCATCTAAAATGGTCTGAAATCACCCCAAAAGTCTCCTGAGCCCCTCGGGATCCCAACCAGTCACACCAATAAGTCCAAATTTATTATCTAAACTTATCTAAAAGCGCGGAACATCATAAATGACATCAAAACAAAGAAATAAAGATCAAGATCATTCTCTTAACTTTCAAACCTTCAAACATAGCCGAGTGAGTCCAAATCAAACTTAAACATTCCGGTTCATAACAAAATTTTTAGACAATTTCTAATAAACCAAATGAACCTACATAAGGCCTCAAAACCACAATAGGAGTCCAATAACACCAAAGCCAACTCCCCGACAAACTTATGAACTTTTTAAATTTTCAATTGCAAACTTTCGATAAATAGAGCTAAAAAATTCTTGGAACATCCAAGTTCAAATCCAAACATACACCAAGTCCAAGCTCAGAATACAAACCTATTGAAACTATCAAATCCCAATTCTGAGGTCGTTTACTCAAAAGTCAAACATTGCTCAACCCTTTCAACTTAAAGCTTCCAAATTGAGAATCACTCTATTAATTCAATTCAGAACCAAAATCTAAACCAATCATGCATGCAAGTCATAACACACCATAATAAGCCGCTTGAAATCCAAATCAAGGAACGAGATTCTAGAACTCAAAACAACTGGTAGAGTGGTTACATTCTCCCCCACTTAAACATTCGTTCGTCCTTGAACATGCCAAGAATATTCAAAAGTCATTAAATCATTGTATAAATTCATCATACGCATACACATGGGTGATATCACATCACCACAATCCATATAAGCCCATTAGCACAACCCCAACAGAAGCTTCTTTCTTCAACCTTAGCCTATAAACCTTATAACCAATTTTTAGCATCCGAAATTCTTCGTAAGGTTTGATTCTCACACATAAACACCGTACAAGTCTCAACAAGCTGCATCAAGCGATAACGATATTTCCAAGATATAACCACAAGATGTATCCAATAACTCATGTACCCATAGTGACCTTTACAACCAACAATATCTTCTCATTACCAATTCATTACCTATAACATACCTTATATCGAATAAGACATTTCCCTTCACCTTCACAACACTGAAAATGATGAAAGAAATATGTAGGAACTCATAACCTGTCACGCCCCGAAATCCCACCATCGGGCCGTGATGGCGTCTAACGTTGAACCCGCTAGACAAGCCAATGTGTACGATTAAACTAGCATGATAACCTTGAATCAATAGAACAACCTAACGCAATTCACAACTTAACAACGGAAATAAAATACAGTTCAAAACTAAGTAAAGTCAATATGATACATCGACGCATAATTTTCCCAAAACATGGAGTCACAAACTCACGAACTGTCTATAAGAGTGCTAAATACAAAGTCTGAAAGGAAATACATGACTATCTCTGAAACTAGAGGAAAAACAAGACGGAAGCGAAGACATGGGGATGGGAGAGACGCCAAGGCCCACGAACGCCAGCGGGTATACCTTGAAGCCTCTAGGATAAGCTGGAAGACACTCCCACTAATGATGTCCTCCGGGTCCGGCTGCGTAATCTGCACAACATAAAGAAGTACAGGTGTAGCATCAGTACAATCGACCCCATGTACTAAGTAAGTGCCGAGCCTAACCTCGGCGAAGTAGTGATGAGGCTAAGACACGACAATAAATGTACCTGTGCAGTTCGAATATATATATATATATAAACAACGGAAAAGAAATACAAGAAGTAATCCATCAATAAGGGAAGGGGAACATGCTGTGGGAGATAACAGTCTCATATAGGAAATCTTAAACAAAGAAAGGAACAACAAGGTCAGAATATCAATAAGGACCAGAAACCACAAGCTTGCACGACATCACCCTTCGTGATTTTACTCTCGTCCTCACTATGAAATGTATAATGTAATCAATTAAAATCATGGCACAGCATCACCCTTCGTGCTTTTACTCTCTTTCCTCACAGTATAATGAATATCGGTACGGAATGGTACATCGTACGACACAACATTACCCTTCGTGCTTTACACTCTTTCCTCACAATATCAAACAATGCACTGCATCACCCTTCATGCTTTAATACTTTTCCTCACCCAAACAACAATCATAAACAAGGGCAAGGGAGTAAACTGAATAGAAATAGAAATCCCAGCAAGGGAACAATAACAGTAATCTCAACATCCCAGCAAGGGAGACAATATCAAACAATGCACGGCATCACCCTTCGTGCTTTACTCTCATTCTCGCCAAGACAAGTGCACGACATCACCCTTCGTGCTTTACTCTCATACTCACCAAAACAAGTGCACGACATCAGCCTTCGTGCTTTAACACTCTTCCTCACCCAAAGAACAATCACCACCAACGAGCAAGGGAGTAAACAGAATAGAAATAGGAATCACGACAAGGGAACAATAATTAAATAATTAAATCCCGACAAGGAAATATCAATTAAACAATTAAATCCCGGCAAGGGAAACATCAATTAAACAATTAAATACCGACAAGGGAACATCAATTACACAATTAAATCCCGGCAAGGGTATATTTCAATAACTCTTTCTCTTTCTTTCACTTTCATTTCCATGATTTATTCTATCACTTGAGCCAATGCTCCAAAGGATGTAATTATCTCATATTCCTTCATCATTCGTTTTACAATTTGAGCCAATGCTCCAAAAGATATAATATCTCACATTTCTTCATTATTCGTTTCACAATTTGAGCCAATGCTCCAAAGATGTAATATCTCATATTTCTTCATTATTCGTTTCACAATTTGAGCCAATGCTCCAACGATGTAATATCTCATATTTCTTCACCATTCATGTTACAATTTGATCCAATGCTCCTCGAAATTTAAAGATCACAATTCCCTTCACATGCTCCTTACAACACATAGAAATCATCAATTAAGTATGGAAGTTACAACAAAATCGGAATATTCGCAATAATAAGACTCTCGGTCATGCTAGACGCTAATGTATAGATACTTNATATCAATAAGGGATTCAATAATTCAATTACATAGCCTAATTACCCATCTCCATGCATTCTTTCAAAATAACAAAATTCGACCCCGGGCCCGCTTGATCTAAACACGAGGCTCGGACCAAAACCACGTCACCCATTCACCCACGAGCCCGAATATATAATTTGTTTTCAAATTCGACCCCAAAACGAGGTCTAAATCAAGAAAATTCAAAAGGGCCTAACTCTACCCAAATTCCCATTTTTCTACTCTAATTTGCATGTTTTAGGCTTAGGAATTCATTAAATATAGATGAAAAATGAAGGAAACGAGTTAAAATTTACTAACCCAAGAAGTTTTGATGAGGGATGGCTTCAATGGATGCCTAAGGGCTTTGGAGAAGAAGAAGTTCGTTATTTACAATAAAAATCCCGTAGCTACTGGTTCTAGAAATATTTAACAAATCACATGCACTAACTCAACAACATCCTGCGAACTTAACCATGCGATCAAATCGCCAATATAACATCGAAATCAACGAATTAAGCCTCAAAATCCATGAATCCTATCAAATTTCATAAAACATCAAATTTTCCATTTTATGTCCGAAACACGTCAAACGAAATCCAATTTCGACCAAAATTTGCAGAACGTGCTTACACCAAATATAAGACTTGTACCGGGCGCCGGAACCAAAATACGGGCCCGATACCATCACTTTTTTAATCAGATTTCATTTTCAATTTCCTTAAATATTTTCAGAAAACAATTTCACTCAAAAACTCATTTCTCGGGCTTGGGACCTCGAAATTCGATTCCGGGCATACGCCCAAGTCCTATGTTTTCCTACGGACTCTCCGGGACCGTCAAATCACAGGTCTGGGTCCGTTTATCCAAAATATTGACCGAAGTCAAATTTATTCATTTTAAGATCAAGTCTAAGCATTTTTCCAAGAATTTCATATTTAAGTTGTCCGGCTACGCGCCCGGACTGTGCATGCAAATCGAGGCAACTACAAATGAGGTTTCAAGGCCTCAGAAGTACGGAATGGGTAATAAAATAGGTGATGACCCTTTGGGTCGTCACATTCTCCACCTCTAAAACAACCGTTCGTCTCGAACGGACAGAAGAAGGAAGTAGCTGAGTTGGGAAATAAATGAGGGTAACGGCTCCGCATATCGGACTCGAATTCCCAAGTCGATGCCTCAGGAGGCTGACCTCTCCACTGAACACAAACAGAAGGGAAATTCTTGGATCTCAACTGACGAATCTGCTGGTCTAGAATAGCTACCGGCTCCTCAAGATAAGTCCTTGTCCAACTGGACAGTACTGAAATCTAACACATGGGCTGGATTGCCGTGATACCTCCGAAGCATGGACAAGTGAAAAAATAGATTTACGGCTGATAAGCTAGGTGGCATATAGACTTGCATAACCACACATCAGATCAACAAGTCGTGGAGCCCTCTCGCCCAACAACAACCATAACAAAATTCTAAGCAGACTAATGATGTTATCCTTTTAAACATACCTTAGCCTAACTCGATTGTATTAATTCCCATTCCAATAACCTCATCACATCAAGTACAAGTGATAAGTAGGGATTTTGACTGCTTATTTACCCTGTTTTACTTGAGTTGTAGCTCAATAATGCTTAAAGGTATCCCGAGAACTAATGAAATGAGCTTCATTGCAGGAATATTGGGAAATGAGCCAAAGGAGTCAAAATTGGACAAGGACAAAAACAGGGCAAAAGTCCTTAGAGTGCAGACCGCACAATTCTGTGTGCAGACGCAACATAATTCTAGTGCGGTCGTATAAATAGGACTTTTTGTCATTTTTAGGTTAAGTTTTGTTTTTGAAGAGCACCTGTTCAATTTTCTTTTAATGCTTTTAGTAATTTTGTAGTAGATTTATTTCCAAACACTAGATTTTCATCCCATAATCAAATATTATGGATTCTATCTTTATTTCTCCTTTAATTTCTGTATTTTTCATGAGTAGCTAAATTTTTAGCTAGAGTTCTCACCCAACCCTAGTGTGGGTATTTGATGGGTGTTTAATTTAGGGCTTGTTTGTGTTTGGGTTAGTGATATTTAGCCTAGTTCTTGCTAGAACTCAAGAATTAATGGTTGCAAACATTGATTCATGCCTTATTGACTTAGTCTTTACTTGAGAAAGAAGGACAAACTCTAGGAAAAACTCGGCGAACAACGAATTGGGGTGAACTCAAGAAATTGATAACCCTAATTAATGGGTTGAATCTAGAGATAGTAATACCCGACTTGAGCTAATATCACTTTTATTGTGCAAATACACATTTGGACTTGAGAAGAAAAATTGGCTAAAATCACTTAAACTACCGAGAGGTATAGAGTGAGTACCCGAGTGTGATTGCTATATTGCGACCCCGACTAATCAAACTTGCCCTGGAGTTTACAACCCATTAGATAACTACCTAGGTAGAAGCCACGGCCCTAGACCCTTTTATCAAATGAAAAATTCAACACCAAAAATATGGTCCCTTAGTTTTATACTTTCAAACCATAGAGTAGAGCAGAAGTAGAACACCAATCAACATTGTGGAAGTGTAATTTGAGCTAAAATTTGCAATCAACCTAGAAATTCTAGCTTTCAAGAAATTTGCAATCAGCCTAGGTAGAAGTCATGACCCTAGACCTTTTTATCAACTGAAAAACTCATCACCAAAAATATTGTTCCTTAGGATGGAATTCTAGCTTTCAAGCAAGAGCCCAATGAGCCATTGGACGAGATTTGGGAAAGATATCTTACCATGGTCAAAGAGTGCCCGAAAAATGATATGACCGAGGCCATGATCCAATATACCTTCTACAGGGGGATCAACACAACAAATCAATGTGTGGTAAATCAACTCGCCGGGGTTAACTTCATGAACACGCCTTATTATGAAGCTTGTGAAACCTTGGATGAGATGTCGAATACCTCTTCAGTGTGGCAAAGTAGAGCCAATGTTCCTCAGGGTGACCCAAATGTTATTCAACTACACAAGGAGCTACATGATCATGGGCAAGCTATTGTGGAGTTGACAACTACCATGAACCAATTGGACAAGGCTCAGCTTCAACAGGTTCAAGGGCCGAAACAGGTGAATGCTATGGAAGGAGTAAACATGATGGTGAACAAGAGACGACAAAGAGATCAACAAGTACAAAACCACCCGGAACAATTTGAGCAAAGTAATAGTGGGTATAATGAAGATGACTCATATGATGAGCAAGATGAAGAGGTTCAATATGTCAACAATTATCAAGGTCAAAGAAGTAATGCTCCAAATAAAAAACAATGAAGATCACAAGGAAACCAAGGAAATTTGAACAATCAAGGCCACCAAGGAAATTGGAGTGGTGGCAATAACAACAACCAACACAATTGGAGGAACAACAATAATCAAAGCAATTGGGGCAATCAAGGCAAACAAGGTAATTGAGGAGGAAATAATCAAGGTAATTGGGGTGGCAATAATCAAAGAAATTGGGAAGGTAACAATAATCAAGGGGGTTGGAGCAATAGCAATCAAGGAAATCAGGGGACAAGCTTTCAAAGGCCCCCGATGTATCAACATCCATAAACCCACCTCCATATCCATCACAAGGTCCTAGTTCTTCGAATAGTTAAATGGGACGGATTGAAAATATGTTTAAGCAAATGATGGAGAAAAACACCGACTCCGATGCCTAATTAGCCTCCCACAACACCTGTATCCGCAATTTGGAGGTTCAAGTTGGCCAAATTTCTCAAGATTTAAATACTTTCCCTAAGGGGGCACTACCTAGTGATACAATGGTGAACTCGAAAGGTGGTAACAATACGGGGCATACAACGGCCGTGACAACAAGAAGCGGGAGAGGTGGAGTTGCAAGTACCTCAAACCAAAGAATAAATGTGGATGATGATGTGTTGGTTCAAGAAAATGATATTCCAAGCAATGATGTTCATGCTAATGAAGAGGTGAGGATTGACATTGATGAAAATGTGGGGAGACACAAAATGATGTAAATCCATCTAGGGAGCATGTAATAGACATACCGGATCCGGTAGTGCAAAAGGCCAAGGCACCCTTGCTAAGGCCTCCTACTCCATATCCTCAAATACTCTCAAAGAAAACAAAGAGAATTAATTCAAGAAATTCATTGATATGATGAAAATTTTGTCCATAAATGGTCGTTGGTGAAACTATAAAACAAATACTGGGATATGCCAAGTTCATGAAGGATTTGGTAACAAATAAAAGATCAATGAACTGTGAAATGATCAAAATGACACATCAAGTGAGTTCTATTGTGCACTCCATGGCTCCAAAGTTTGAAGACCCCGGTGCTTTCACAATCCCGTACACTATTGGGAGTGCCCATTTCGCCAAAGCTTTATGTTACTTGAGGGAAAGCATTAACTTGATGCCCTATTGCGTGTCCAAAACCTTGGGGATTGGGCAACAAAGACCCATATCCATGAGGCTACAAATGGCGGAACGAACAATCAAAAGGCCATTGGGAATAATTAATGATGTGTTAGTTTGGGTCGACAAGTTTATCCTCCCCACAGATTTTGTGATCCTTGACTGTGAGGTTGACTACAAGGTGGCAATTATCTTGGGGAGACCTTTCCTTGCTATAGGGAAGGCCTTCGTTGATGTGAAAGTTGGTGAGCGCACCTTCTGGGTGGGCGATGAAAAAGTGGTGTTCCATGTTTGTAAATCAATGAGGCAACCAAATAGCAAACGAAGTGTGTTCGTTCGTGGATATTGTGACCAAAGTAATTATTGATGACACAAGTGCTGTGATAAATGTTTAAGATACCTTGGAAGCTGTGTTGCTGAATCATGATGAGGATGAGAAGGAAGGCTTTGTAGAATGTGTCAATGCTTTGCAAGGAATGGGGTCATATACTTATGAACCCAAAAAACATTCCTTGGATCTTGAGAACCGGAAGACTCCACCAACAAAGCCCTCAATCGAGGAGCCTCCCACCCTGGAGTTAAAGCCTTTGCCTTCACACCTCGGGTATGAGTTTCTAGGCCCTTGTTCCAGTTTACCTATTATTATGTACTGATGCTTAAATAACGTGCAGGTAGATTCTACCCTTGTGGTGTTCCAAAGGAGGAAGAAAGCAATAAGTTGGACATTGGAGGATATTCGGGGTATAAGCCCCGCCTTTTGCATGCACAAAATCATTTTTGAGGAGGATGCCAAACCCTCTGTGGAACATCAAAGATGATTGAAAGAGGCCATGCAAGAGGTAATGAAGAAAGAGATCATCAAACAGTTGGATGCCGGGGTTGTTTACCCCATTTTCGATAGTTCATGGAATTGATCCCCACAAGAACTATGATAACAAATGATAAAAATGAAATGATCCACACAAGAACTGTCACCGGGTGGAGAGTGTGCATGGATTATAGGAAGCTCAACAAAATTACTCAAAAAGACCATTTTTCGATTCCATTTTTTGATCAAATGTTGGATAGGTTGGCCGGGTGTGCTTTTTATTGCTTCCTTGATAGATACTCCGGATATAACCAGATTCTTATTGCTCATGAATACTAAGAGAAGACCACTTTAACTTGTCCCTATGGCACTTTCGCATTCTCGCTGATGCCATTTGGGTTATGCAATGCACCGGCAACTTTTCAACGGTGTATGATGACCATCTTTACCGATATGGTGGAGGACTTTCTTGAGGTTTTCATGGATGATTTTTTTGTTGTAGGGTATTCTTTTGTATAGTGATTGGACAACTTGGATGAGGTATTGGCACGTTGTGAGGAAACTAACTTGGTTTTGAACGCAGAGAAGTGTCACATTATGGTCGATGAAGGCATTGTCCTCGGTCACAATATTTCTAAGAATGGTATTGAGGTTGATAAAGCAAAAATTGAAATGATATCCAAACTCTCTCCCCCACTTCCGTAAAGGGAGCGAGGAGCTTTCTAGGTCATGCGGGGTTCTACGGCCGATTCATCAAGGACTTTTCTAAGGTGGTAAAACCCTTGTGCAAACTCTTGGAGAAGGATGCCAAGTTCCTTATCAATGAATATTGTATGAAGGCATTTGAACTACTCTAGTATAAGTTGACTACCACTTCTATTATCACCGCGCCAAATTGGAGCTTACATTTTGAGCTCATGTGTGATGCGAGCGATGTGGTGGTTGGAGCGAATTGGGGCAACGAATTAACAAGATCTTCCATCCGGTCTACTATGCTAGTAGGACCATGAACAAGGTCCAAGTCAACTATACGGTGACCGAGAGAGAACTCATGGTCATTTTCTTTTCTATGGAAAAGTTATTCCCGTACCTAATGGGTAAAAAGGTGATTGTTCGCACCAACCATGCGACACTTCGATATTTGATGAGAAAGAAAGACTCTAAGGTAAGATTGATGTGGCGTATACTTCTTTTACACGAATTTGACCTTGAGATCCAAGACCAAAAGGGGAGTGAAAACCAAGTGGCAGACCACTTTTACCGATTGGAGAAGGAGGGGAGGCCACATGATGGCCTTGATATCAATGATTCATTTCCTGACGAGCAACTCCTATCCATTTCTATGACCGGGATGCCATGGTTTGCCTATGTGGCCAATTATCTTGTGAGTGGCATTGTATAATTTCTCTTCAAACCAAAGGGAAAAGCTCAAACGGGACTGCCTGGGCTACTATTGGGATAAGCCCTATCTCTTTAGAATTTGTATTGATGGTGTTATCCAAAGATATGTACCAGAAGAAGAACAATTAGAAACTCTTGAGGCTTTCCACTCTTCTCCATATAGTGGTCACCATGGTGGAGCGAGAACGGCTACAAAGGTGTTAAGCTGTGGATTCTATTGGCCTACTCTTTACAAGGATGCAAGCAATCTGGTTAGGCGTTGTGATGAATGTTAAAGGGTCGCTGGGATTTCCAAGAAAAATGAGATGCCCCTGACCACCATCCTAGAGATTGATATTTTTGATGTGTACGACATTGATTTTGTGGGTCCGTCCATGTAGGAACACCTATATATTTGTAGCTATGGATTATGCGTCCAAATGGGTTGAAGCCGTGGCTTTGCCAAACAATGAAGCTCGGAGTATGGTAGCTTCCTTGAAGAAGAACATATTCACAAGGTTTGGTACTCCAAGGGCCATTATTAGTGATAGGGGATGACACTTTTGCAACAAAGCTTTTGATACTTTATTCTCCAAGTATGGTGTCACTCACAAAGTGTCGACCCCCTATCATCCTCAAGCAAGTGGACAGGTTGAAGTCTCCAACCAGGAGATCAAGAGTATTTTTTCAAAGACTGTGAATGCCAACCGGACAGATTGGTTGAAGAAATTTGACGATGCTCATTGGGCTTATAGGTCAGCTTACAAAACCCAATTGGTATGTCACCGTATCGGTTAGTGTTTAGGAAAACTTGCCACCTTCCAGTGGAACTTGAGCATAAGGCTATATGGGCATTGAAGAAGCTTAACCTTGAGTGGGATGTAGCTGCAAATTTAAGGGTGGAGCAATTGAATGAGCTTGATGAGCTCTAGTTCCATGCATATTCAAGTTCATCCTTGTATAAGGACAAGATGAAGTACCTCCATGAAAAGTATATCCGTAATAAAGAATTCAAAGAAGGAGATCTTGTGCTATTGTTCAATTCTCGGTTGCGGATGTTTCCAGGAAAGTTGAAATCCAAGTGGAGTGGCCCATTTGAAGTTGCATGTGATACCCTTTGGTGCTCTAGATCTGAAAAATAAGAAAGGCGAGGTGTTTAGAGTCAATGGGCAAGGGTGAAACACTATTTTGGAAAGATTGATGATGGCCACATTATGGCGTTGCTCCATTTCAAGTGATCGATGGTAACATGCATCGTGCCGCGCCGTTAAATCAGGCGCTTCTTGGGAGGCAACCCATGTGTTTTTCTTTCTCTTGATTTTCTTATTTAGATTAGGCAGACTTTGTTTTGTGCTAAATAGTTTTGAAGTGTATGCAGTAAGGGGTGTGCATTGTAGGGACGATGCAAGAAAAATTGGCTAATTATCACAAAAGTGCGGACCGCACCATAATTATGCGGACTGCACAATCACTCTGCGGTCGCACAATTCTGTGTGCGGACACAACTGGAAAGCCAAAAATGCATGCTCTCTGAAGTTGGACCTGTCAAATTTTGTGAACAAATTGCGGCCACACAAAATATTGTGCGGTCCGTACAAATTTTGCGGCCGCACTCACTTTTGTGCGGACCGCAGCAATTCTCCGAAGGAACAGGTAAAGAGTGCGGATCGAACTCAAAATTGTACGGCCGCACTCCAATAAGTTTTGAGCCGACTCAGCTAGGGTATAAATAGAACCTTCATGCACTATTCACACTTTTCTCTCTCTGAGTTATGAAACCCTAAGCAAGCATAATGCATCCCCTATTAGCTCTGAAAAATTCAAGCCTTTCATCCCTGTGAATTCACACATGTATCAATCATGACTGGTATGTTCATTATATCTTTAGATTTTTTTTAGTTTTCTTATTTTATTTTTTTCTTCCTTTCCTTAATTTTGTTCTTTTTTCCTAGGGTTAGTCTCATGCCTGAAAACATCAATAGTTAGTTAGTTTTTGTGCTTAGAATCATGTGGGTAGTGCCTAAAATGCTAACTGAGAGTTTGGGTAAATAGTTAAGCATGTTAATTGCTCATATCTTGGCCCATTTGTGAAAAAATTGCATGAACTAAAAGTCAGTGCCTGTAATTTTTAAATTGTGCGGCCACACACATTTTTGTGCAGTCCGCACAAGTAAGAGTTAAGCGTAAAATTAATGATTGATTTGTGCGGTCCGCACTGCTAAATGATCATAAAACCCAGTAGTTTGAGCCTGGGTTGTGCGGTCGCACTCATTTTTGTGCGGTCCGCACTCGTGGTTGTGTGGCTGCAGTCAAATTGTGCGGTCCGCACTGATGAAAGATCAGAGAACCCACAACCTGAACATGGGGTTGTGCGGTCGCACTCACTTTTGTGCTGTCCGCACCTGTGGTTGTGCAACCGCATTGTGAAATTGTGCGAGCCACACTCGGATGTCTGTGGCCGCACTCATTTTTGTGCGGTCCGCACAACCTCTTTTAAGTCATTTTACTGCAACCTTTTAACATGGAATTGTATACACTACTGCAACCTTTTAACATGGAATTATGTTGTAGACAATGGCTAGATCCTGTGGGAGAGGTGATGCACCAAAAGGGAGGGGTGAGACCTCCCAAGTCCGAGGCCGAGGCCGAGGCAAGATTAACCTTCCACTTGCCGTTCAGAAAATCATAAGCAAGAAGGCGACTACCAACAGACTTCCAGCTCCTTAATCCTCTGATACCAGTGAATATGCCCCATCTAGGGAAGCCTCCTAGGGAAAATCTATAGAGGTCCATCCTGAACCCCAATCCCATCCACCACAATCCATTGGGCGCTATCAACTGCGCAATGAGCCCGCGGATAACTTCTCAACTTATTTGATGTGGGAAGTAAGGGTTCCAAGCCCTCGTCTTCACCTCCTCCTCCTGCACCAATCAATGTAGATGACGACGATGATATACTAGATGACGGGAGAGGAGGTGACACTAGAGTGGGTGGCCTTTAGAGGACAAATAGGAGGGAGATGCTGGAGGACAGATTTGTCGGCCTAACGGCCTTCAAAAGTTTTAGAGAATTGTGGCCCCATAGATTGCTCACACTGGAGCAACGGTTTCTGATGAAGGACTTTGACATTCACAATCCAAATGTCCTCAGACAGATCCAGGAGAGAAAAAGATGGAAATGGTTCACCTAAGATGTCCTCGACACAAACAAGCACTTGGTTAAAGAATTTTATTCCAACATAGCTCATATAAATAAGGGTACCGAGGTAACCAAAGTGTGAAATTTGAAAATTCGATTCGACCCAATGGCTCTAAACAAATATGTGGGGTTTGAAGAAGTGGAGGCCGTACAATACTTGGACAAACTGGCTTTGGGTGAGGTTGCTAGGCCATGGTCAGCAGAAATTCTTGTAGCTCGAGGAACACCACCTTCGTGGCTCACAACAGGGTCCCTACAGTCCGAGCCACCTTAAATTTTGAGGCAAAAGGGTGGCAGACATTTGTTTGCAGCAGAACCAACCCGTGCTTGAATGAGAAAACCTACCCCTTCCCCAAGTATTCTTGGTGGCTTCGATTATGGATGGTTATCCAATAAATGTGGGGTCCATCATGTCCACCAACATTACCTTAGCTGTCTAGAAGTAGGAGGAATCATATCACCCCAACTTCCTCATTTAATACTTCAATGATCAGAGGGTGGAGCAAAGGCCATTTGATACAAAAGTTAAGGCCAAGAAGCCTTTCTCATGGTACCTTCAGGATGCTGACAACTCGAAGTTCAAGGGTAAGGCAACTACTTCCACTGGCCAGTGTGAAGAGCCAAGGTTAGTAGTTACTAATCCATCTGTTGAGCCCTCCGTTGTTACCATTCCTTCTACAACAGCCATGCCATCACCTTCTTCATCCAGGCCATCATCTTTTTTATCCGTATAAACTTCTACAACTTATCAACAGACTGCGCTGCGAGTCTCAACAACTGGATGCAGGGAGCTACTTCAAAGTTGTCTGACATATCCAGTGCTATTGCAGCACAGTGCTCTGCCCTAGTAGCCCCACAGGTACCTTCATCAGTGGAGGAGATTTTGAAGAAGATTAAGGAAAACCAAAAGATCATTATGGAGACTCTGGTGGAACATGGGGAGGCCAATTAGGAGTTGGGGAAACACACAAAGAAGAAGAGGAAGTCTCGGGCATCGAATAAGTCATTGGAGAAGTTGATTCAGAGGTTTCCAAGATTACATCGGCCGCAGATCTACCTTTGGACCTACTCATGGAGATAGCAGCCCCAACAGCACAGGCAGCACTATAGGCATCTGAGGCAGCAGCCGACCAGTCTTAGGAGTCAGATGCTACTGCCCACACCGCTAAGGAGATGATCCAGATGCTCAGCAACCCGATTTTCCCTGAGCCAGGTGATAATGAAATTCAGCTTTAGGAGATTGAGGTACTAAGGATGCTATTCAGGATGAGGGTACTGGAGATGCCAATGCTTATTTTTCATTTGGGGGGTGGTCTATTTTGATGATTGATTGACATTGATTTTGGGCCTGTAATAACAAAAATATTCTTTTTTTTCTCTTATCTTACTCTATCCCTCATTATGTATATAATCATCCCTCTTGTATATATTCATTTGTCTTACTTTTAGTAGTTTATTTCATAGCTTCTTGGTTTTGCTTTTGTAATAGTATAGCTTCTTAATTACTTTATTATCTTCTTTTTGATCTATGAACTTCTTCTTTTGTTTTAACAAACAATGAGCCTTTGGTTTTCTTAATGCCACAGTTCTTTCCAAGGTGGGTCTTGTGTGAACCGGGTGGCTCTTCCCAACGATGGATTGCGTGATAACCTTCTTAAGGGATTGAGTCTGTTTTTAATGTTTAGGTAAAAACAAGTAGTAATGAATAAAAGGGTCAAGCATATTTCACTTGGTACCAACACACTTAACTATGCACTTATGGTCAAAAATAAGTTTTTGTAAAGAAATAGCTCTAGATAGTGACCTTGTGAATCTATTGTTGAATTAGGAAACCATCAGATGGTTTAGATGAACCGTAGAGATTTTCTATCTTGAATGCGATTGTTGTGGGCCCTCGACTTCTGTCTCGTTAACAATCCGGTTGTGTGAGAGGTGAGCTATTTTGTTACAAGTCCAAGTACCCGTGCGAATGGTCTAGAACTTTCCCCGAATGTGTTTCTAGGCGAAATTCTAAGTTAGATTGGCTTGAGAAGGGAATGTAGGCTCTCCTTGGCCCATTTTGAAACATTCCATGACCCACCAATGATATCATCCTTAGTGAACCTTTTTGATCCTGTAGCCTTTCTTTTCAATAACCACATTACAAGCCTTCAACCAGTTTTAGTGGCCCTCTCTTGGCACCAGACTTTTCGTTAGCACTCATGTGATTTAAATGGCAAGAACATAAGATATGAGGAGTTAAAGATGGTTTCAAGGAACAAAAAGAAAAAAGAAATGAAAAAGAGGAAAAGCCAAAGAAAAAGAAAGGAAGAACAAAGAAAAACACACAAAAAAGAAAGTGAATAATGTGAAAGGGTTGAAAATATGCAAAAGAAATAAGAACTATGAAGCATGGAGAAAGCAAAAAAAGGAGATTGTGATTAGCATGGAAAAGAAAGAGTGATGTCAAGTCGCTCTAATCCCCCTAAGGGAAAAGAAGATGACTCAAAGAGTCGACAAAGTATGAGCCAACAAGAGAATATGAAGTGCTAAAGGAATGATGAACCGATTCCAATTTGATATTACCCTCCTTAATCCAAAAACCTTCATTACATGGAAAAAAAACCCTATGTGATTTTGAGCCGAGCAAGCTTACATTAGTGGTGATATACATAAGGGGCAAGCATATGGTATTAAGAGCCGAGCTTGTGACAATATTTTGAGAGTTATGAGCGAATATTCCTCGAGTCATTGTTTTGAACTCTTCATTCGTGAGTGAGATGAGCTTCCGGAAAGCATAGGAGGAGGAGTTTGGGATCCACAGTGACTTGCATGAAACTGCGAGCCTCCTTGATGATAAAAGTCAACCCTTGATGCTCAAATGTCACATTAGAGCCATTTGTGCTTCAATTTTCAAATCATAGGCTTGTTAATGGTTCACAAGCGTGTGGGTAGTTATTAGTACCAATTGATTTGTGCTTTGACTTAACTAAAAACATCTGAAATTTCCCTTTTTCTAATGGAGGTGGGAATTTCCTTAATTGCTTGAGGACAAGAAAAAGCTTAAGTTTGGGGAAGTTGATAAGTAGGGATTTTGACCGTTTATTTACCCTCTTTTACTTGAGTTTTAGCTCGAAAATGTTTAAAGGTATCATGAGAAATAATGAAATGAGCTTTATTGTAGGAATATTGGGAAACGATCCAAAAAAGTGAAAATCAACTCAAAAAGGAGTCAAAATTGGTCAAGGACAAAAACAGGGCAAAAGTGCTTAGTGTAAGGCACCGTAAAAACGTTTTTTAACTAAAAACCCGGAATTTCGGGGTGCCAAGTTAGATTTATGTGTTACAATAGTAGAAATTTTTCACGGAGATGAACAATATGCTACGGACCTTAAGGAAAATGTGTTGCAAAGGGTGCGTTTTTGCGGCCCATTATGCGGCCGCATAATCACTCTAGGGACCGCATATTGGCCGTAGAGTGAGGCAGAAAAGTTTGCCAATTTTGAGGTCATTTATGTAGCTAATTATGCGATTACGTAACTGATTTAAGGGCCACATATTGGTCGCATAATCGTCTTGGACTTTTGCAAAGGGAAGTTCTGCGATGCATTATGCGACTGCAGAACAGGTATGCAGACTGCATACTGGTCGCATACCTGGGCAGAAAATTCAAGCCCCTGAGGGCTATTTTTGCGGTCACTTTGCGGGACGCATAACGATGCCACAACGATTATGCGACCACAGACCTGTGTCAGGGCATCCATTTTTCTTATTTTAAGACCCGACCCTATTTCGTAAAAATACATGTTATTTACAATATTTAGCTATTCTCTTATATTTCTAGAGTGAGGGAGAGGGTTCTTATAGAGAGATCAATATCAAACTAATATCCATAAATTCTTGCCAAATACTTGAAGATTTTCAAGAAGGCCCTCATATTGAAGGTAAGAATCTATACCCTAGTCTTTGAATTCGAAAATCTAGTAAAAAGGAGGACAATTGGTAAGATAATTACTAGGTGTGCGGGTAAGTTTCTTGCATTCATGTATTCCTAAAATAGGAAGGAAAATTTTGAAATAAGAATGGGCGGAGGGGATGGTAGAATGTGTCATAAAAATCCCTAAGAATAGTAATGCACACATAGTGTTTGACAAAATATTCTAGTGAGCTAGAATTACGACTATTCTCCTAATTTTGGGTTCAATTTTACTATATTATCAAAATAGATTGAAGTTGCTAAATTTAGGATCATCTTAAAGTTTTAAAGAAAGCTCAATTGAGGTATGTATGGCTAAAATCCCTTCCTTCTAGAATCGAACCCCTGGTGTTCGAGTATTTGGTGTAAGTTCCTAACCTGATCATGCTAGAATTGGCTGCCTAATATGTTGTGTCAAAATATTCATGTTCAATACTTGTTCTAAATATTTATCATGTCGTCACGCTATTTGAAAATGTGTTTGAAATGAACAATCTGTGTTGAGAAATGTTAAGGATTCATGTCAAGAATTGAATAATATTTGCTAAGCTAATATGTGTGAAAAGCCTCCGTTTGATTAAGATGTTCCAAGCTCTTTCCCTTATGTGTGCAATGCCTTATATGATAGAACTTATTGGTGTGATGATAATGTTATTTGAATGTATAAAAGGGAAATTGGAATTGTAAGATACACCAAGTGCCAAGAACGACTTAATAAATGAGGTTACTCGTGCCATGTAGTGAAAGAGGGGAAGGGAATGTGAATCGAAATAAACGATTGAAAGGGGTAATGTCTCAAGTGAGATGGACTAGCCGATTGGGCCGTGACCGGACGCCATGCCGCACACATGGTGGTAATTGTGCTGGATTGATTGACTGAAATCATGAATGAGTATGATGTCTCAAATGAGACGACCTAGCCGGTTGGGTCGAGATCGTACTCTGTGTAAGAACACGGTGGTATTGAGGATTGTGGCACATGGTACTAAGATTACCAACCTAACAAGATTAAAAATGAACCAAGAACTTATGTGATCGCCTACTTGATGTTGTAGTATTTGTTTGAAACTTTTACTGTACAATATGACCATTTCCCCTTTTATTTGTTTCCTTGTTCCTTCTATCAAGATTGGTGTTTACCTTTACATACTAGTACTATTCGGCAGTACTAACGCCCCTTTTGCCGGGGGCGCTACATATTTGAATGGATGTAGGTGGTTCCATAGCAGACAATGCCGATCGCAGCTAGCAGCGCATCCTCTTCTCTGTGATCTTGGTGAGCCCCCTTTCTTCCAGGGGTCATGAAGTACATCTTTTGTTTACATGCTTGCACGTTTTGAGGTATAGCAGGGACCTTGTTGCCGGCATGATCATAACTGTCTTTTGTATCCTTAGAGGCTCCGTGTACATTTATGTGGGTTGTGTCTTGGTATTGGAATAGGCCAGCAAATTGTGTTGTATTTCTTTTAAAACTCTTATTCCACTAATTTGTGAATTGCATGTACTTCGGAACTTAACCATGATGTAAGGAAAATGAAGTAACGCAAACATGTGATGTTCTCTATATACATAATTATTGCACTGCTTAACTAATGGTAACGTGCCTTCTTTAATCAAAGATTCGGGTAGTAGTCATCTAATATGCTGGCTCGACCTGGTTCACTCGTTTGAGCACCGATCACGTTCCTCGAGGTTGGGCGTGACACTTAGAGTGCGGACCGTACAATTATGTGTGCGGCCATAATAATTGAAGTAACCTTGTCATCTTCAGCTTCACAGTGTGCTGACATCATAATTCTAGTGCGGCTGCATAAGAGAGGTTTAGAGACTTGAAAGCTTAGAGGACTAAAGTTGTGCGGACCGCACAACTATTGTGCGGCCGCAGAAGTCAGTGTGCGACCGCATTCATTATTATGTGGACCATAGAGGAGTAGATTCAGAGAACCTCGAGTTGAAGTTGTGCGGACCGCAGGAATTTTATGTGACCACAGAAGTGAGTGTGCGACCGCAATCACTATTACACGGACCACATAAAAAGAGATTCAGAGAACAGCAAGTGAAGATATGCGGTCCACACGATTTTTGTGCGGCTGCAGAAGCCAAAGGTGTGACCACACTCACTTTTGTGTGGTCTGCAGACTAAAGTCCAGATCCCAGCTAAAGCCATGTGTGCGGCCGCACTCAGAATTATGCGGCCGCACAACCTCCACAGGGCGTTTTTGTCAGATATTTTTAGCTTAGTATAAATTGGACTTTTTGTCATTTTTAGATTAAGTTTTGTTTTTGAAGAGCACCTGTTCCGTTTTCTTTTATTGCTTTTAGTAATTTTATACTATATTTGTCTCCAAATGCTAGATTTTCATCCCATAATCAAATATTATGGATTCTATATTTATTTCTTCTTTAATTTCTGTATTTTTCACTAGTAGCTAAATTTTTAGCTAGGGTTATGACCCAATCGTAGTGTGGGTATTTGATAGGTGTTTAATTTAGGGCTCGTTTATGATTGGATTAGTGATATTTAGCCTAGTTCTTGTTAGAACTCAAGATTTAATGGTTGCAAACATTGATTCATGCCTTATTGACTTAGGGTGTGTTTGGTATAACGGAAAGTGTTCTCCGTGGAAAATATTTTCTTGGAAAACAAGTAGTAATCTTATTCATTTTTTGGTGTTTAGTACGCAAATTAAGAAAAATATCTTCTCTAGAGTATTGATAAATATGTTATATACAATAAACATGAAGTCATAAACTTTCGAACTAACAACCTTCCAAACCCACAAATTTTATAAACTTCCAAACTGAAAATATATAAAAAAAGTTTTTTTTTGGGGACAAATA
>ML416721.1:586-60083 GCA_005239525.1 Nicotiana knightiana | reverse complement strand
GGGGGAGGGGGGGAGGGGGAGGGGTGCAAAGAAAAAAAGAAAAACAGAAATTTCAAAATTACAAAAAAAAAGTTAAAAAACTTTTTTTTTGTGCGGGCGGGCGAGGGAGGCGGGGGAGCAGAAAAATGAATATACAAAAATTTGAAAATACAAAAAAAAAAGTAAACTTTTTTTGGCGCGGGTAGTGATGGCAAAAATAATTGAACTTAAAAAAAAGCATTTTTTGAGAGAGAGGTGAGGTGGGTGGGTGTGGGGGTAAGACTTGAGAAGGAGTTTTGGAAAATATTTTCCCTTTCCTTGATAAGGAAAATATTTTCCTCCAATTGGAGGAAAATGAGTTGATAAGGAAAATATTTTCCAAAATATTTGAACCAACCAAACATGAGAAAATTGAAAAATATTTTCCAGAAATATTTTCCTTCATACCAAACACACCCTTAATCTCTACTTGAGAAAGAGGGACTAAGTCTAGGAAAACTTGGCTAACAAAGAATTTGGGTGAACTTAAGAAATTGATAGCCCCAATTAAAGGGTTGAATCTGGAGATAGTAATACCCGACTTGAGCTAATATCACTTATATTGTGAAAATACCCATTTGGACTTGAGAAAGCCAAATTGGGCAAAATCACTCAAACTACCGAGAGGTATAGAGTAAGTACCCAGGTGTGATTGCTATATTGCGACCCCGACTAATCAAACTTGCCCTGGAGTTTACAACCCATAAGATAACCACCTAGGTAGAAGCCACGGCCCTAGACCCTTTTATCAAATGAAAAATTCAACACCAAAAATATGTTCCCTTAGTTTTATACTTTCAAACCATAGAGTAGAGCAGAAGTAGAACACCAATCAACATTGTGGAAGTGTAATTTGAGCTAAAATTTGCAATCAACCTAGATATACACCTAATCTCATATTTTAACTCATTGTGGTTTCGATCCCGATCTTTGTTGGGTTTATTATTGCATCGACTGCCTCACTACTTAATTGTGGTGTCGATTTGACCGAGATCAACAACCTGCTTGACTAACAGGACATGTCAAATGCCACCTAGATCCACGTACGATGCAATCCGCATTCCACAAGTAAAAGCTCGAATATAACAAAATACGGAAGGAGAACCAGATAAGAGAACCATTCAACAATTTCAGCTGATACAACCTCCAAGGCACAATGCTATGATCCTATTCCACAAGGGAGAAACAAAACACACGTATTAAGAACAAAGGATCATATCCTAACATAACTCCACTGCAACACGTAACCCGATCCAATACACCAATCCACGTGGTACCAATCAAATCATGATGCTCATAATCAAAAAGCTCATGTGTATCAACAGCAAGCACGCAAAGTGAGTGACCATAACCATGGAGGAATGGATAGAAAAATATACCACATACAGGAAAATCATGAATAAGGTGAAATAAGCAACTCGACACCTTAAAATCCATCTTGCTCAAATCTTGTCGCAAAGCCTAAACAGAACCACATCATGCGTGTGAATGGTCAAACAGTCTCACAACCCGTCGTATCATAAGAGAGAAACACATGAAACAAATCATGGCACATATAGCATCCATTCCATCCGATGGCACAACCACAATAACTGATGCGCAAGAGTGAGCAACACCGATTTGATGTAGAATACACATTCTCATTAGGCCTACCAATGGCCCCCAAAATAAATTCAGATCATCCCAAAATAGGTAAATAACCTTTCAGAAGTCCATATTAACCTATCCATAACACATACCATCAGCTGTCTAACTCATAGTATTTCTTCATAATTCACAGCCGATGAATAGATTGCCTCTTAGAACATTCCGTCTCTAAACTATAAGAATACAAGAATCTCCATATTCAATCCAAAATCTACCACTCAAATGATGGACTCATCACTCATACACATTCACCTTATGGGGAATACTCCCATAAATCATCTGTGCCACATAGCAAAACCTTAATATCAACTGTTAACAATTAGGCACTTACCATAATACTAGTCAAGCATCCATAAGGTAAAATACAATGCATCTTCTACAACATACACACTTCTCGGGCGATATCTGATAATTATAGTATTATCTTAAACATCTGAAATCATCCATATTGTCTATAACTCATGACCCTCCCTTTGAAACTGAACTGCAACCTTGTACATGCTAATCTCAATCCCACATGGCGCACCGCATCTATTATGATATCATATGAAAACATGATAATCCCTTTATCAGCTCTAGATTACAAGTAGATTGGAACCCCATCAACCATAAACCTTCACTTAGCTCAATCACGGAGAACATTGCAACCACAACAAATCTTAAACACAAATAGAAGACATCAACCTCGAGTTATAGTCAAATCTAATATGAACTAAGAACTCATTTTCACATAACCAAACCATCAAACCGAATCCCACTAATTCAACCAAGTCAGTTAAATTTCCAAACTCAAAAGTATTGCCACAAAACACCTATAAATTCTCACAATACCCAGGAAAAAATCATTTTTATTACTATGCTAATCCAAATCAGCACCAAGTTGACCCTTATTCTCTCGATTCCTCATGTATTACCTTCAAAATAACACTTATCTTTCCCAGTACACCAAAGTCCCCCATCAAAGCTCAGCCCAAGAGTCCCCAACATGAAACCATGTCATCATAAGGTGCATGAATATGAAGTTTTTTATTCCTCTCCCTAATAATTGAATGTATAATCAAATATGATATAGAAATACCGCAAGTTGTGGCACCCTCCAATACAAGTCTCAATCTTGGCCATACACGAATCTAGGAACCCCCAAACATCACTTATGAATCTTGAAACAATTAGAACCTTCTTAAGAGAAATTCACCTTCCTGTAATTTCCCATGCACAACTGATACGCGCCAAATGACTTGTGCTCCACAATCCTACAAATACATCCAAAAGCAAACCCAACTTTATGAGACCAAGTGAATCCCTGCCCCTTGCACCCTACGTCCACAATAAATATTAAACCTGAATCATTCCAGGATCTTCATATATCCATACATATATTACATCATGCATTCAGAAATTTCCTTGCTCGCATTATCCTTGAAGTCAGCCTCTTCAAGTGATAATTGATCCAGTAGTATGCTTCAGTCCAAAACTAATATTATAACACATGATCATGCAATGTGATCGTTGATAGTAGACTGCTCCACTTGTCTCAAAGTCATATAACATAACATCTAATAGCCCATAATACTCCTCCTTCATAACTGTCATGATCTTGTACTGTTATCCAGCCGAATTCTTCACAAGCTAATGTAGTACATCATAAAACGCTCCAAATCATCTACCTCGTGCATACTCATCATCGTGACAGTCGTTAAAACATTCTCAAGTAGTCCAAACTCTAATTGTAGCACCAACATACCATTGCATGGAAAGTAAATTCTTCGTATAAACATCATAAGGATCACAAAGACCTTAGACATTCTTGCAGGAGATAAACCACTTGCTTAGCCTCAATTTGGCATCTCTTTATGAACCATCATGGTCACATCCACTTATGCAATCATTATTCTTCTCGAGTCTATACGCATCAACAATATATAAGAATCTACTTCATTCCGTAAATGAGAAACTGAAAGATCCATGGACACACCTATAACCCGAGATTGTACAACACATCAAGATAGAAATAAAGCATCCATAGCCCTTTGTATCCCTATAAAATTCTTCTCGCCACATCCAACCCATCTCAGCATAGTTCTCACACATATAATACTCATGATATAGCTATCTTGCAACTCACTGAGCCATCAATCCCACACCTAGGGATACTACTAGGCATATAAGTCCAAATACACATGCTCACACAATTGAAAATACCGATCCCAAGTTGCATCCAAACACGACCTCAAGTCCTCCAGACCGGCCTACCTTCACAACATAGAAAACACACCTGGAACCTCATCCACAATAGCACCAACCATCACTGCACAGTTGATACTGAGTGCTCAACACCACATATGAGTGAAGGGAAAGAAACTGAAGATATAAACTTCAAACTAAATCAAATGTCGCACGATAGGGGAAGAAAGAAGGTGAAGTTACTAGATGCTCGTAGACTCCCGAAGATAGGTATGGACGTCATAATACAGATCCACAAGAGTCTATTAGAAATTTTCTCTTGACTTATTGAACATATGAACTTAAAGCTCTAATACCAACTTATCACGATTCAAAATCTTCCTAGTCATGATGGTACTTAACTCTAACATGCTAGGAAAGTCAAACATAGAATAATGTAACTCAAAAGAAAGATCATTATTAACAATGAATAAAAATAGGTAAATTCCATGCAATATCCCAAAAATTAGTAGTACAAGTTATGAGCCACTAAGATTTTTGATATACAAACTGGTACAAAGAATGAATACAACATTTATTCGAGTATTCAAAAACATAAGTTCAATCATGAACTACCAAGAACAATTGTTAGCAAGATCTGGAATGCATGTATATCTTTAATGCCAGTCACCGTCATCCACAAAAACTTGGCGCAAAGATTTGTAAACAAGGTGCAGAAGTATATTATGAGTACAACCGACCCCATATACTCTGTATATATCATGAGTAACCTCGGTGAAGTAGTGATGAGATCTTAGGTCAGCGATACTCACTTTACGTAACTTGTACATCTGAATAACATATCTATGCATCCAGCAAAAAAATTGAATTTAAGAAAAAAATACAGGTACAACCACACAGGGCACATAGATAGTGTGCGCAAGTCTCTTGACAATCCAACATATAAAGTAGATATGCATTTGATATCAAATAATACATCAACAATTGCATATAGAGAAGATATGCATGAGATTCAAATCTAACAGCTCAGCATATAGAGAAAATATGTGTCTAACATCACTCAATCATAAAAGCTTGTATCTAGAGAAGGTATGCGTAAAATATCAAAAATCCTTTCAAAGTTTTATATAGAGAAGATATGCATGAAATATCAAGTCAATACTTCAGCATTTTCATAGAGAAAATATGTGCAAGAACAACTAAGTAATCTTTTAACAATTGTGTATAGAGAAGATATGCATCACTAGACAAGTCATGTTTCATAGATTGACATATAGAGAAAATATGTACTTTAATTTATTTCTTAAATCATGTGGCATATAGAGATGATGTGCTCAGAAGGCGTGTACATATTCCGATATTAGCATATAGAGAAGATACAAAGTAAAATAATAATGTATACACCCAAGGAGTTTTTATATAGAGAAGATACACAAAATCCAACCACTAGCCAGTATCCGAAATTCATGCGTACATCATCAAGGAGAAATATGAGAGGACGAACCTAAGGGGATTGATTCTTATCCATGCACTGCACGGATAACTCATGTGTATAATCACGTCGCGGATAACTCATGTGCCATAATCATAACCACTGCATCGACAATGCACGTGCCAAAATCCCAGCAATCACACGCATAACTCATTTACTAACAATGTAGGCCATCAACAAATATATACCATCAACAGGAATACATGTATACCATCAACAAATATCAAATCACATACTCATGGACTGATAAATAGTGTACTAAGGTATGTGGTTGTGCGAAGTGTATAATTATAGCTCAGATCAGGCGGATACGCCACACAATAGAAAAAATCATGCTCAAGCACGGAATCAACTCCAACACAATGATCTCTAGCACGACTTACTGAGTTCACATAGTCATACAAACTTCTAAAGCATGATATTAAGAGGCACAATATCCAATTTAAGGCATAGTACAACCTAACGACTACTCCAGTCATGAATCACACATAGCACATATATAAATGCTCGTCACCTCACATTAACGTCACATATCACACATTGCAATTAGACGAATATAGTCATATCCTATGGGTTACTCCCTCAATAAGATTAGCCTAGATACTTACCTCAATTGGGTTAGTCCGAAGCTTCAAAAACACATTTCTTAACAAATCACCTCTAACAAGCTCAAATCTAGCCAAACATTAACCAAGGAAGTCTACAAATGCAATAGGAAACAATTCCAATCCATAACGTTTTGATCATTGAAGAAATTCCCAAAAGTCAACAAAAGTCAATTCGGGCCTGCGTGTCTGAAATCCAAACCAATACCAAAATACGATGACTAAATAAATGATTAGATTCCAAAATCGAGTTCAAATTGATATTCAAATCCTCATAATACACTCTCTTAAAGTGTAGACAAAATCCCCAATTCTCCTTTCCAAATTCCAAGTTTTAGGTGTAGAAATCCATAGGTAATCAATATGAAACAAAATCTAAGTGAAAATCACTTACCTCCAAGGTAGTGAAATTTGTCTTCAAAATCTCCTATTCTCGAAGTCTAGGCATAAAAATATGAAACAATGAGTAAAATCCAAAAATAGCATCTTAAATAGGTTTCCCAACGGGTTCCCTGCGGGAATACAAAAAGAGCCTCGCATTTGCGAAGCGCAATGCTGCCTCTAACCAAAGACCTCCTTTGCGTACACAAATCCCAGCTCGCGAACGCGATGAACATCGTGCCCAACACATTGAAAACGCGTAGGGGACCCATGAATGTGACACACACAGCTCCCAGGTCCTACTTGCCCTATTGGAATGCAGTCCAACATACACAAACATAAAGACCTTCATGCAGAGGCCTTTTGCGAACGTGATGCTTCATCACGAACGCGATTCAGAAAGCCCTCCAGCTCACCCCACCTCTTCAAAAAAGTGATATATAGCCTCATACCAATAAGTCCAAATACTTTATCCTAACTTATACAAATCTCCGAACATCATAAATAACATCAAATCCAAGAATTGAAGATTAATATCATTCTCTAAACCTTCAAACTTCACCAAATGTGTCAGAATCACGCTTAAACATTTTGGTTCACGACCAACCATTGCACAAAAAATTCTAATTAATCAAACAAACATGTCCAATGTCTCAAAAATATAATAGGGGTCCGATAACACTGAAGTCAATTCCCCGTCAAACTTATAAACTTTCCGAACCTTCAAATGGACAACTTTAGACAAATACAATCAAAACCTTTTAGGAATATCAAACTGGAACATGCGACCAAGTCCAAAATACCACATATTGAACCCATAAAATTCTAATTCTAAGGTCGTTTACTTAAAAGTCAAACCTTGGACAACTCTTCCAGCTTAAAGTTTCCAAATTGAGAATCGCTCTATTAATTAAATTTTGAACCACTCGAAGATCAAAATCAAACTTGCAAGCAAGTCTTTATATACCATAAGAAGTCGTTTGAAGTCTCAAATCAAGGAATGAGATGCTAGAACTCAAAACGACCCGTGGGATCTTTACATGAGTATTTTTTAAAATCATAAACCTATGCACGATGGGAACAAAAATGATATGCGAAACTCTTCAAATAGTAGGCATTATACGCGATGAAAACTTGTGGGTAATGGAATGGAAGTATACTTACATCTATTTGAATGAAATTAAAGAAATATTTAATTATTGAACTATGTACTAACATAATATTTTTATCATAAGTGGTGCATTTCGGTTTTAAAATATTTGGTGAAAACTTCTAGACTTACTATCAGAAATCTTAGAGATTCTATATGGTTGTTATATAGAGATAATTTTACAAGGAGTGTATAATAAAGATATTTTTTATTGTTATAGGTAAAAAGATTTTATATAGAGGTGTCGCGCTGCCTTTTTCTCACGAAATCGGGTTTCGACATTGACAAATCTTTTAAAGGGAGGAAGGATTATTAAAAGAGTGTCCCTGCCTAACAGATTGAGGTGCTTTAGGGCACCTATTGCAAATGACTAGGGTTTACTAGTTTGCGTCACCAAAGATCGGGTAAGGGCTCAAATTACCTTGAGGAGAAGGTGTTACGCGCTCCTCGAGGTCCACAACAGTGGTTCCCAACCGAACTCAAATCATGTGAATTAGTCTAATGGAGAAGAGAGGGAACTATTTTAATGGAAATGGGGGTCCTAAGTTTTTTTAGCCTAAAGGATCACCCCATGCAACATAATAATACTTTGTAACTCCCCCAAGATGAGAATGCTACTTATATTATCCAGCGGACACAGACTATCATCTCCTGCTACCCGATTACTATCTTTAAGTTATTTATCTAAAGCGCTCTAATCAATTCTAAATTGTACCCTATGCATACACTATCCATCCCTTACCTATGGCCCAGGAGGTATTTGGACCTCTATTTTGGATGGTTCTATACCCTAATTAGGTTGCTCAATAATGACAAAACTACGCGGCATACAAAATAAATTGGACTTTCATGTAAAGCAAATAAGGGCTCAGATTAGTCTTCCCACTTAAGCAGCAAATGCACACAAACAAATTAGGCATTTTGATAGTTTCAAATAAAGTCCTTAAGTCCTATACGCATAACTTCTATGTGATTCTGGATTTTAATCATGCGAGCATTTATGCAAAGTAATTTCTAAGTGATTGCACAGTTGTCTACTGATTAACCTATAAACACGTTATCTAGGTGATTTACTCAATATTTTGGAAGTAATAAACATGAGAGATATTTAGAATTACTCAGTTATTCCTATAGGCATGCTTTCTACTGGCATTCAACGAGGCAGTGTTTTAAAGCCTGATTTTAGTACTTAACATAGATGTCGATTACCCAATAGACATGATTCCTACCCTTGATGATTGAGGTTGGTTTTAGTTTTTATAGGCACGTATACTAAATGAGAAAGTATGAAAATATCATATCGATCAATTAAGAACCCTATAGGCATGACTTCTAAAATGCAGATTTGTAAAACATAAATGACCCAATGATGGATAACGAATATGCTGCAATTCAAATTAAACTTTGGTTATTTTATTTCCTATATGCATGGTATCTAACATGCAAGAGCAAAATAGGCAGGTTGTCTACATAGCATATTCAAATAAAGTAAACACCTATAGGTATGTTATCTAACACATAGTAGAAAAATGCTTTTGAATAGCGTAAACACTTATAGGTAGGCTATCTAACACAATAGCAGAATGAGCAAAGCAAACATCCATAGGCAGGATTTCTACGCCTTCCTATGCAAATGTAATAAATAAACCTAGTTTCCCAATTTACTAATACACCAATTGTTATTAGAAATTATTACAGACCAAGATTGAATGAATGAATTACAAAGTATAGAAACTATAGAAAGCCTGCAGCAAGCCCAAATGCTCCTGGACATGCCAGGCCTTCAACTCGGAATAGCTCCAGAAGCCCATATTCAAAGATACACAGCAACCAGAAGTGAATGATTCACCCATATCTCAAGGATAAGCATAGAGAACTCAAATTTCTAGTGTATCAGAGTTCCCAAGGGTTTCAAGAACCCACGGCCGTGCTCACACTAGAGAAGAATGATCAGAACAGTTCAAAGAAGAATTAGGGACAAAACCCTAGTGTGACAGAGTTCATACGGGTCTCATATGAACCCTGAGCAGTGCTCACACTAGGGAGGTCAGGGACAGAACCGAAATTGCTTTGGTTTTTAGCTAGCAAAGAGTGAGGATTTAGGAGAGTGGGAAGGAATTACATAATCATACATGAAATACAAACAAATAGCAACAGATTTGAAGTCAGGCAAACTTAATCCAGTTTTAACAGACTTACATGCTAATAAAGCCAGGTAAAAAACATGTCCACCGATATCACAAAGCTTCAGATCAGATTAAGTCACAGAAAGAAAGTCCATTGATTAGTAGTAGGTCAAAAACTAATTAAGACAATTTAATAGAGGTGTTATAGCATAGTTAGCTCAAAACCAAATAGGATTACATGGTAACAGGTTTAATAAATAAGCTGATGAATCTGTTAAGGCAAACATAACCAAACAGTCCCTAGGAAAGGGTATGAAAACATTTTTTCTCTAAAAGACAACCCTTAACAAACACAAATTTAGGCAGATTTCACTAATCGATTCAACTAAGTTCAATATGTCTTGACTATAAGTAGCATTTAGGGTAACATGGTTTAATAACAGTAACACATTAACAAGTAATCATAATGGAATAACAAAGGATTCAGTACTCACTAGTTAAGTTGAAACATGAAAAAGGAATCCAACAAGGTAGCAATTGTCACTAACAGAAGCAAAAAGTTGAGGATTTCTTGCCTTGGCTTCCAGCCGGCCATAAATCAAAGCACGAAATATTGATAGAGAGAAAAAGAGTGAAAATTTTTAGTTCTGAACTTTTTTATTTTCATAGGGGAGTGGGGAGGGGTTTGAATCATGCTCTTTTCAAAAAGTTGCTCACTTAAATATAATACTGAGGCCAATACATGCAATTGAACCCGATTAATTCGAGTAAAAGGGACTGAAAAACCTAATTTTGGGTAAAACACAAACTCAACAAGAATAAAGGAAAAGAACACATATTAGCACAAAATAAACATATATAGGAACTTATTCAAAAATGAAACTTATAATGGAACCAGATTTAGTTCAAGTAAAAAGGAGTTTGAAACCCTAAAAAGTCACAAAATTAGCAAAAAATCAACAGATCCATAAGTAGTAAAATGAATATAGAAGAAGAAAAATGTATAAGAACAGAGTTTGAACTGGATTTAATTCAAATTAAAGAAGATCCGAAACCCTAACCTTTAGGACTTAGTACGTATCAAGTGAGATATGAGAGAGTTCTCACAAATAAAGTACTTGGACTCGAGATTGTCCATATTAAAAAGGGTAAACACAGATTTGGATGGATTCAAGTCGGGGCACTTGCCATATTTAGGCAAGTACCTGAGTTATTCCAGAATATAGCACCAAATAAGGGAAGAACCCTAGAATGGTAAGGGAATAGGGAAAGAATCCCATTAGGACTGGGATTTGGGGGAATTTGGGTGAGGCGACGGGATTAGGGTTCATCAGGGGTGATAGACGAGAGAGTTCTAGGGCGGCGGGGTGGTAAGAGTGATTTAGGGTTTGGGCGCGGGTAGGTTAATTAAAAGGGAGGGAAGAAATATGGGTCGTTGATCTTAGAGATCAACGACCACGATTTGGAAGGGATTGGGTCGGGTAATTAAGTGGGTATAGGGACTGGGCTAATGGGTTTTGGCCAGGGGTACTGGGCTGGTGTATTAAATCCAAATAAATAGGTTTAAAATTAGGCTATTATTTAAATATCCAATATTTAGCAAAACAATATTTATGAAAACAAGTAATAAATAAAAAAAATATTATTTGTGCATGAAAATAATTTGAAATGATCACTTAAATTTCTAAAAATATAAAAATTCATTTTTTGTGTTAATAATGTAATTATAAATACATATGGGCTATTATTGCGAATTGTGCAATTCAGCCCAAAAAAATGCAAATGTAATTATGAAAAATATAAATAAAATATTTAAAACCTGATATGGGTATGAATGATGAGTTTAAATGATAAAATCATCACAAAAAATAATTTGAAGAATAATTATTGGATATTTATATAATAAAATGCAGACATAAATTGATTTAAAGTCATTAAAAATCATAGAAAAATTATAAAAATGTTGGTATATGCTTGTAAATCAAATGATGGTGCATGTGCATTATTTTGAAAGTATATATACATATGCAAAAAATATGAGAGAAAAATTGGGTATCAACAGTTGCCCCTTTTTACCCGGTAAGGATGAAAGAGTTGTCGGGTAAAGAAATGATGACCAATTTTGACCGAATGGGGTTATTTAAAAAAATATAGGCCGCACTCTGGTCTTTGAGCTGCCTACATATCCCTGGTTTTACAGGAATCAGGCCATGTGTAGTTCTGGGTCCAACGGTGGATCGAACCGATGTAGTTATTGTAAGAACGGACAAAATAGTTTGGACAGGAAAAAGCGGGATTGGGAATGGTTGTGGATACTTGAATTAGTATCAAATGAGGATGGGTAACAGACGATGGTTGATTATGTTTGAAATAGTTGAAGGATATGAGGCGTTGAATGGAAACTGGAGCGAAGATTGCTCTCATTAGGATAACGGTTACTTACTGGAGTACCTGCAAACTCAAGATACGATGCATGAACATAGAAAAAAACATGATGAAAATTCCCATTGGACCATGGAAATTGTCTTTGGAAAGTGAATACGACGTCCTTAGACTATGATGTCCTGGGCCATAAATTGTGCGGTAAAGGATTTGCAGGCCATGAAATGATGTTCTCGGGCTATGAAGATGGTGCCTCCGAACCATGATTCCTTTGAATAATGATGCGAAAGATTAGAAGATCCTCAGGCCATGGCATGGTGTCTTCCGGCTATGAGGATAATGCCTTCGGACAAATTGGCTATATATCAGCCAATGAGATGCAAAGACATGATGCTTGAGATAAAACAAGACAGAGCTTAGTCTTGTGTAGAGTCGGGGGCAGAGCTTAGCCCCGAAAGAAGAGAATAATGCAAGGTTTTGAATAGAGAAACATTTGTGGTTATGCAAGGAGAGACAATTCTTAGTCTCATGCAAGGGGAAGGCAATGCTTAGCCTTATGCAATTGAGGAGGCATGGATTACCCTCATGCAAGATTGGAGACGGTGCTTAGTCTCATGCAAGGGGAAGGCAGTGTTTTTCTTTATGCAATTGAGGAGGCAGGGCTTAGCCTCATGCAAGATGGAGATAATTCTTAGTCTCATGCAGGGAAATGGAATGCTTAGCCTTATGCAGTGGAAGAGGCAGGGCTTAACTTCATTCAAGACGGAGACAATGCTTAGTCTTATGCAGGGGAAGGTAATTCTTAGCCTTATGAAGTTGAGGAGGCAGGTATTAGCCTCATGCAAGATGGAGACAATGCTTAGTCTCATGCAAGGGGAAGGCAATGCTTAGACTTATGCAGTTGAGGAGCCAGATCTTAGCCTTATGCAAGATGGAGACAGGGGTGTCTCATGTAATGAATAAATAATAAGTGATAGTGGAGTATTTATTAGCTGGAGATGGGTTCGGTAGCTTTGTTGTTGTGAAGACAGTGATTCTAAAGTGCGCTCGTACTGGCGACTGTTTCTTGTTCCTGCATTCAAAGAAAAAATGTGAGTTTTGTGGAGGAGGTTGGTTCGTGCCTTTGTCTGTTTTCTTTTCTTTGGTTTGCATTGAAATCCTCTTCGAGTTACCACGGGTAGCATCTGGCAAAAATAAAATTTTTGGGAAATATGCATGCATAGTTCTTCAAAACACAATAATATGCAATTTAAAACTGATTAGATGAACCAGTAACTGTGACATTATTAGAGACATTGCGACCTTCTTTCCATATAATTTTGAGAGTCCTCCTCAAAATTCTGCCCCAGTTATCTAGACGAATCTATGGATATTCCGCATACGGTATCGTTGGCTGAACTTGCTTCAGAATTTTGAGGGTCCTCCTCAAAATTCTACCCCAATTTCTAATAATGCGGAAAAATGGAAATTTTATTGTGTTGTGACCGAACCCACAAGGCTGCCTACGTATCTTCTCATAAACGGGAATCAGGTCAAGCGTAGTACAAATACATCATATGAATAAATGTAAATAGTTTACACATAGTATCTCTTGACTGCGTATGATTTGATAGGCTTTGGCCAGATTTCTCCATCCATTTCTGCGAGTGTGAGTGCGCCTCCGTTAGTACCCTGTGAACCATGTAAGGTCCTTTCCAGTTGGGTGAAAATTTTTCGTTGGCTTCATCCTGATGTGGAAAGATCCGTTCAGCACCAGCTGCTCAGGTGTGAACTGTCTAGGTTTGACCCTTTTGTTAAAAGCCCTAGATATTTTGTTCTTATAAAGCTGACCATGACATACCGCATTCATCCTTTTCCCATCTATGAGGGCTAATTGCTCATAGAGGCTTCTTATTCATTCTGCATCACTGAGTTCAGCTTCTTGTATAATTCTCAAGGAAGGAATTTCTACCTCGGCGGGGATGACGACTTCTGTTCCGTAGACCAATAGATAAGGAGTTGCCCCGGTTGACGTGCGGATTGTGGTACGGTATCCCAATAAGGAAAAAACTAACTTCTCGTGCCATTGTTTGTGATTCTCTACCATCTTCCTTAGTATCTTCTTGTTGTTCTTGTTGGCGGCCTCCACGACTCTATTCATTTGGGGTTGGTACGCTCTGGAGTTTTTGTGCTTGATTTTGAAGTTTTCACACATGGATTACATTAAATCACTGTTGAGATTGGTAGCATTGTCGGTGACGATGGATTCTACAACCCCGAATTGACAAACAATATGGTCCCTGACAAAATCTTCGACGACTTTCTTGGTTACAACTTTGTAAGATGCAACTTTAACCCACTTTGTGAAATAGTCGATGGCCACTAGAATGAACATGTGCCCGTTTGAAGTGGTGGGATCGATTGGCCCAATGAAATCCATTCCCCAAGCAGCAAAAGGCTAAGGTGCACTTATTGCATTAAGTTCATTTAGAGGTACCCGTATCATATTTGCATGTATCTGGCACTGATGACATTTCTGGACATATCGGGTGCTGTCTGTTTCCATAGTCATCCAAAAGTATCCGGCTCTGAGTATCTTCGTGGCTAGGACGAAACCATTCATATGTGGGCCGCAGGTTCTGGCGTGTATCTCTTCAAGCAGTTTGGAGGCTTCTTTGGCGTCAACACACCGTAATAGCCCTAGATTGGGAGTTCTTCTATACAGAATTCCTCCGCTTTGGAAGAAATGGTTGGACCACCTCCGAATTGTGCGTTTCTGAGTGTGGTTTGCGTGCTCTAGATATTCTCTTTTTGCCAAATATTCCATGGATTCCCATCTGTTTCTTCTTCAACATGAGCACAGTAAGCTGGCTGATTATGGATTCTTACCGGAATGGGATCGATGAAGTTCTTGTCCGGGTGTTGTATCATGGAGGACAAGGTGGCAAGTGCATCCGAAAATTCATTTTGGATTTTGGGGACATGTCGGAACTCTATCTTCGTAAAGCTCTTCATGATCTCTTATTCGTGATGCAGATATGGCAGTATCTTGGTATTCTTCGTAGCCCATTCTCCTTGTACCTGGTGGACCAGCAAGTCTGAATCACCAATCACCAGCAATTCCTGAATATTCACGTTGACAACCAAATTGAGCCCTAATATGCAGGCTTCATGCTCTGCCATATTGTTAGCGCATGGAAACCTGAGTTTTGCGGACACCGGGTAATGTTGACCAATTTTGACACCAAATGGCTACGATACCGACTCCTTTGAAATATGCAACTCCATCGAAAAATATTCTCCAACCGTCGTAGGCTTCAAAAATATCCTCTCCTACGAATGACACTTCTTCATCAGAAAATACGTTCTCAGCAGTTCGTATTCTCCTCCTACATGATTTTATACAAGATGATCTGCTAATGCTTTTCCCTTGACTTCCTTTTGAGTTACATAGATGATGTCAAAGTCACTCAACATTATTTTCTATTTGGCTAGCTTTCCTCTAGGCATAGGCTTCTGAAAGATGTACTTCAGTGGATACATTCTCGATATGAGGTATGTGGTATAAGCACAGAAATAATGCCTCAATTTATGGGGTATCCATGTCAGTGCACATCAAGTGCGTTCTAGCAGAGAGTACCGTGCTTCGTAGGGTGTGAACTTCTTGCTCAGATAATATATGGTCTGATCTTTTCTCCCGTCGCGTCATGTTGTACCAAGAAACAACCGAAAGATCCATCTAATACAAAAAGGTAGAGTAGTAGTGGTCTACCAGGTTCTGACGGGAATAAGACTGGTGGTGGGGACATGTATTCCTTGATTTTGTCAAACGCCTTCTGACAGTCTTCAGTCCAACTAGTGGCGGCATCCTTCTTCAACATTTTAAAAATTGGTTCACATATTGCAGTTGATTGTGCTATGTAGCGGCTAATATAGTTGAGACGTCCCGGGAAACTCATCACGTCCTTCTTGTTCTTTGGTGGTGGTAAATCCTGGATACCTTTGACCTTTGACGGGTCTAACTCAATTCCTCGGCGGCTGACAATAAACCCTAATAATTTTCCAGCAGGAACTATAAAGGAACATTTGGCGGGATTTAGTTTCAAATTGTACTTCCGCAGCCGGTCAAAGAACTTTCTCAAATCTCCCATGTGATCTGCGGCCTTCTTGGATTTGATGATGACGTCATCTACATATACTTCTATCTATTTTTATATCATGTCATGGAACATGGCTGTCATGGCCCTCATGTAGGTGTCCCCAACATTCTTTAAACCAAATGACATTATTTTGTAACAGTACACTCCCCATGGTGTGAGGAAAGCTATTTTCTCGGCATCTTCTTCGTCTATCCAAATCTGACGATAACTCGCGAAGCAATCTACAACAGATTCAAGTGCATGCTTGGCGCAGTTGTTGATCAATATGTGTATATTTGATAGTGGGAAATAATCTTTGGGACTTTCTCTGTTTAAATTCCGATAGTCGAGACACACCCTAACTTTCCTGTCTTTCTTTGGAACCGACACAATGTTGGCCAACAAAGTCGGACATTCAACTACCCTGAGGACCTTGGCTTTGATCTGCTTGGTGACTTGTTCCTTGATTTTTAGACTCGTGACTGGTTTGAACTTTCTGAGTTTCTGCTTTACTTGTGGACACATTGTGTTGGTAGGTAACTTGTGAGCCACTATGGATGTGCTTAAACCGGTCATATCTTCATACGACCATGCAAAAATATCCTCATACTCTCTCAGGAAACAAGTTTAATCTTCCTTCTCCGATGATGACAAGTGAATGCTTATGCGAGTTTCTTTAACGGTTTCAGAATCTCCCGAGTTGACTGTCTCAGTTTCGTCCAGATTGGACTTAGGCTTCTTCTTAAAATTCTCGACTTCTCTAATAATTTCCTCAGGTATCACATCTTCCTTTTCTATTTCTTTCGAGTCACTGTCCTTATGTTGCGTTGTCTCATTACATGTCATAGTCGTTGGTTCATCAAGATAAGAAATAGTAATGCTATAGAGAGAAAGGTATAGAAGATAGTAATAATAAAATATCAAGCCATTGATAAATATTAAAATTTCAAACAAAGCAATTTTTTAATGACTCAAAAAATGTTTTTCCAAAACGAAATACTGAAAATATTTTAAAACCAAATGCTCAAGAAGAATTATGTTCAAAATAAATGACACTAGCACCCATGCTACCCCAGAACTTGTCGGGCCCTCGATGGTGTGGCTTTCCAATTTCTGGGGACGGCTCCTTTCTCCACTGTCTGGATGATGAGTCCTTCTTCTTTCTCCTCCTCCTCAACTATCACACTACAATCCATGTCTTCTCCTTCCATGAACAGGTTCCTTAAGCCAGCTAGAACTTCATCTTCTTCAGATTTCCACATCATGTCGACCTTATGAAAGGATTGGCTCAAATGTGGCACCGGCTGCTCAAGAGGGTAATAAGGACCACGTCATGGCGGCGACAAGTCGTTATATTCCTACCAGGTGTAGTGGTATCCAAATCCAAAGGTCGTGCCATGATGTTTTAGCTGTATTGGTTTTGAAATACCTTGGAGTTTCTTCCCGAGCCCTTTAGCGCGTTCATACCCTGCCCATGCCAGTATGCTTTTTTTTTGTTTCTCCATCATTTGTCTTTCTCAATTACATTGATGCGCTCGATGCGATGATAGGTCTCCCCACCTAACTTCATTCTGTTTTCCATGATCAGAACAGTTTGGTTAGTATAAATGGGATTACTCCCGTTTCTATGAATGATCACTTCCTGATGATTCCATTCGAACTTTATAGCCTGGTGCAAAGTAGAAGCCACAGCTCCAGCGACATGTATCCAAGGTCGTCCTAGTAATAAGTTTTATGAGGCAGATATATCGAGTACTTGGAATTCGACGTCAAACCAAGTCGGGTGCATTTGTAAGCAAAGATTGGTTTCCCCGACCGTGGCCCTTTGAGACCCATCGAATGCTTTCACGTTCATACTCCCTGCTCGTACCTCATGCATACCTTTACCCAACCTTTTGAGAGTTGTTAGTGGACCGATGTTGAGACTGGAACCTCCATCTATCAGAACCCTTGCAATGAATTTATCCTCGCATTGTACCGTGATGTGCAACGCCCTGTTGTGGCTTAATCTCTCTATTGGAAATTCGCCTTCATAAAAAATAATCGTATGGCTCTCCAGCACTTGTCCTACCATGTTGGTCATCTCCCCACTGGTGATATTTTTAGGTACGTAAGCTTCATTCAATACCTTCATCAAGGCATTCCTATGTGCTTCAGAACTCTGTAGCAATGATAGGATGGATATCTGAGAAGGAGTTCTGTTCAGATGCTACCACATAATATTCTCTCGCTCGCACCTTTCTCCAAAGTTCATCCGGGCCAATTTCAATGATGGGCTTCTTGGAGGCAACTTATTTTCTTGTTCCTCCCAAATTCTCAAGTGTATAAATTCTACCAGTCCTGATCATCCCTTGTGATGCACCAGATTCTTATGTTTTCGCTTTTCCTTTCCCCCTGGCTTCTGCAACATAGTCCCAAGGTACGACATTGGACTTAACGGACGGTGTGGGTGCTACTGTCACAATGAAAGGTGTGGTTACTCCTACTTCAAATGGAGGAGGTTCAGTTACAGGTGTTGTTTCCACCTTGAACGGGGTTGGTGCGGCTATTTCAACTTCGACTGGTGGTTGTGTCTGTACCACAATAGGAGTAAGAGTGACCATAGGTTTCTTTGGGTCATCCCCTTCTCGAATAAGCCCAATTGACCCTTCTGGGTCCCATTCTTCATCAGTCTCTATCATATTTACTCCCTCACCCCTATGATCCATGAGGGGATTTTTGCGAACGTCAGGTGCGTCCTCCTTTGCTTGTATGACCTTGGTATTGATTAATGTCTCGATCTTTTCTTTTAGGGTGCGACATTCATCAATCGTATGACCCTTCATGCCGGAGTGGTAAGCACATGTTTTGTTTGGATTGACCCATTGAGAAGAGTTTTCCATGGCAACAACAGGAATAAAGGTGACATATCCAGCAGCTTTCAGTCTCTCGTATAATTGCTCGATGGGTTCTGCAATAGGGGTGTATTGTCTAGGTGGTCTGCGAACGAATTGGTCTGGGTTTCTGATAGTTTTTGCGGGCTGGCGGTGAGTGATAATATGATGGCTGGGTGTTATAAGTGTTGTAGGCAGTGGAAATTTGTAGATATCTGGGAGGTGAAGGCTTATATGTGGGTGGAGGTGTTTGCTATGTAAGAGGAGATTTTGGGCCTTGGCTACCATCATGGCCCCTGCTTCCTTCTTTTTTGATATATCCCCTAATTGCAAAGCTTTATCTGTAGCCTGTAATGCCTCAAAATTAGTTACCATTCCACTCTTGATCCCTTCTTCAATCCTTTTCCTTAGCTTGATGATGTCAGAGAATTTGTGATTCTCGATAACCATTAACCATTAATAGTATTGTTGATCCTGGGCCCGGACGAAGAACTTGGTCATCTGCTCTTCTTCCAATGCCGACTTAATTTCGTAGCTTACGATCTCCACCGAGTAGCATACTCGCGGAAAGTCTCTGTTGGCTTCTTTTTGAGATTCTGTATGTAGAAGATGTCCGGTGAATTCTTTATATTAAACCTGAATCGATCCATGAAATCCGATACCATGCTTACCCAACTAGCCCACTTCGTGGGATTTTGAGTGATGTACCACGATAGGGCATCCCCAGTGAGACTTCTCATGAATAGCTTCATGCGAATCCTTTCATCGTTTCCAACTCCTACGAGATTGTCACAATACATCCTTAAATGCACCTTTGGGTCACCTGTTCCGTCAAACATATCCAACTTAGGAGGTTTGTAACCCAACAACAGTTCCAGGTCTGGATGATACACAGATCTTCATAATTCAAACCCTCAATGCCTTTACCCCCTTCGACACCCTAGGCTCGGCTTGTGAGATTCTTAAGTTCCTCTATCATATTCTTGATGAACAGGTCATTCTCGGTGGATTTTGGTGTGTATGGGGTTTGTTGAGTGGGGTGAGGTAGTGTTTCTACATATATGGGATTGCTTTGGTGCATACCAGGGGTCTGGGTGTAGTGGTGATCATTAGTCGAATTCTGCAGACTGAGGGTAGGTTGCGGTGTATTTTGAATTATGGTAGGTAGTAGTTTGTGGATACTGCGTTGGAAGATTTTGGTGTTGAGGAGGAGTTGGTACTGGTGGAGGGCTACGATTTTGAGGGGGTGTGGTGTTATGATGAGGTGCGGGAGGATTTTGCGGATGTTGGTTCGGTGTGTTTGAGGAGGTGTTGGGTTTTGGGTGTTCTGTTGGTTAATATCAGAGACATTTAAGGTGAGGGAGAGGTTTTCCAAGTTGCAGACCTGCTCAAGTTCCCCTTGTAACTCCAATATTTTCTGCTCTAACTGCAGAACCAAATCATTCTGTGACGGAGTACTCCGACCATCTGATGTTTCAACATTCTCCACATGCGCAACATTATGTTTCCTGATACCACTCATGTCATCCATCTTAGCCTTTCCCTTACTTTTAGGATCACTTGGATGAGGAGGAGGTGAAGGACCTCTGGATCTGATATGATATGCTGATGATGCTAGTATGCACAAACCAAACTTAGGGGATGGGAATAATCAAAACAAAGAAAAAGAAAAAAAGGTAAACTATTCAGTGGAATTTGAGAAGGATATTTACATGTATTTAAACATGTATCATAAATTCGCGTCCTAATTTTTGGGACCTCATTGTGCCTGAGGCAGGCCTAGCGACACGTATATTTGTAGAAACTTAATGCCAATAATTGCCTCATTTCATTAATGTAATAAATAAGTCAAACCTCTAAAATGACAATAACAAAACGAGTTGCTAATGACATTTGCCTTATTACAATAAATTTCTAAAACGACTCTAGAAAATCAAGTAAACAATAGTTCTAATCTACTTTGTCCTGGAGGGACCCTCTCCAAGTTTAGCCTTTTTGGCCCCATCGATCAAATTTCCTAGGTCGCGCATGTCCAACAGCAGATACACCCTTGCTAGGTGTCCTCCTTCGTTGCGCTCTACATCTTGACAATCCATGATTCTTTTCCTCATCTTTCCATCAAGTTCCATCAGACCCTGCTCTAAGTATTCCAACCTCTCCATTGATTTTGTAGCAATTTCCCTCCATTCATTGATTGATTCCATGTCTACCTTGTGTTATTCCAGATGTCTGGCTTCAGACACAAGGATTCTCTTGCGCAACCTCTTGCATTTCACCTGTGCTTCGGCATCTTCATCTATGACCCTGTTTCCTTGATCGACCCCTGGCTCGACTTCTCCCGCTATGTCATCATCCAACCATGATAGGTAGAAATACACATGACCAGCGCGGTACCGACCTGGCTCGATGGTATCCTTCTCCACAATAATATTTAGATGCCACATGTGTTGGGCCTCATACTTGTATGGAATGGAATCACCTTGAAAGTCTTCTTTGTAATGACTCATCTTGGAGACTCGAGGTATGACTTGTTTTCTCCCAGCTTGTCTCATGACTCTGATAGGAACATAAGGATATATACCCCTCAACCCGATCTACACCAAATGAGGAACATCTCTGGACCTGATGATGAACTCGCTAGTAGGGAACCACTCGAACATCCAAAGGACCTTGTCATCAGTTAGATTGCTGAAGAAGTGTATCCAATCCACAGCGTTTTCCGGTTGTGCAAACCTGTCTGGGATGAAATTCATTCTTTTCGGATGGTGGAAAGCTATGTGGTCATACCATGGCCTTCGTGGAAATTCCTGACGGTACTGCCCTATTTGAAGATGCTCCAACAACCATATCTGCAGCAACAAATTGCAACCCTCAAAATATCTGAATCCCTTCTTGCAACGGTCCAGAGCTCGGTATATCTCTACCACGATCATTGGGGTAATAGTGCAAGTCTGTCCCCTAATCCTTTCAATTAAAGTCTTGGTAACCATAGCCAAACAAGTGTGAATCATGTCTCCTTGGATTCGAAATACTATCATACCCAGAAAAAAGACGATGAACAAGTAAACCTGACGATGAGTCCAACCCAGGGAAGTGATGGAAAACTCATCATGATAGATACGGTAGGATGTGATGCTCCCATATCGCTCATAAATGAAGTCGAAAGGTATGTAGTACTTTTTCAAGCAGGCTAACTCGTCATTATTTCTAAGACCCATCATTTTTAAAAACCCCCTAGAAGTGCGATTTTCCGGTATCAACATACCAGGACTGTCCCAGGGTAGCCCAGCAAACCTCCTATTTCCTCCAGAAGGGGAGTCATCTCTATATTACCGAAATGGAAAACAACCATCTTTCATCCCAGAACATGGTAGCAACCTCGATCAGTACATTGTTTGGCTGAATGTCTAACAAGGAGGGCAAATTTTTGAGAACCCTCTTCACATGGTTTTTGTCGCTTGGCGAGAGATTTTCCCACCAATCCAGCAATAAAGGTGGGATACTTCGGACCATGCCGAACCTGGGGACTTCGTGCCTCATTTTATGCAAAACAAACAAAGTTAGCCCTTTTCCCCATCCGAATTTGACTACTTACACATTAATGATTATCATATCAGCACTTTTTCTTGCACATATAATGATCGTGCTCATAGGGATTATGGAAATCCCAATGGGCTTTGGACAAGGCTTTCCTTAGAGGGTTATTATGCGGATAACATACTAACCCATGCAAGGTTTGGACATTATGCAGGCACAGTTAACATCAGAGAAGGATTTTCTATAGAAGTCTAGCCTGGTACCCTCAAGCGGACAACTTGAGAGGGAAAGGCACGGAATTGTCAACTGCACCGCTGACGACTAGTTTTACCGCAAATAAGCCTTTCCAAATTTAAAAAGGGTAATATAGGAAGAGCGCAGACACTCATCAAGTGCCGCTATGGTATTAACTACACACGAGTGGAATATGATGCAGAGCATGTAATTATGCAAATGAAAAACAACATCTTGTCAAGTATTTTACATGATGAAAGTGATAAATGCGGTATTTAATAAATGCAAAGACATGAAAAGAAAGAAAACAATATAGGTGTTAATTCGCAGAATGGGAAAATTATAATAAAGCGGTAAAAAGGGGTAGGGATTGGGAAGGACATAAAGATCGAAACCAGCAAATATGGTTTGCATATTATATAAGATTAAATAAAGAATTTCATGTAAAGGGGGAAACATTGGAGAACGGGTATGCATGTAGCACATATACGGTGAATTTAAGCATAAAATAACAAAGATACGCTTATCGAGGGAGGATAATTCACACAAACCAAGTTCGTTATGGTAAGAGCCTAAATATATCTCCAGCAGAGTCGACATGCCGTCACTACCCTTTTTTCTCGTAAAATCGGGTTTCGACATTGACAACTCTTTTGAAAGGGAGGAAGGGTTATTAAAAGAGATTCGCCACCTAACGGATTAAGGTGCATTAGGGCACCTATTTCAAATGACTCGGGTTTACTAGTTTGTATCACTAAAGATTGGGTAAGGTCTGAAATTACCTTGACAGAAGGTGTTAGGCTCTCCTCGAGGTCCACAACAGTGGGTCCCCACCGAACTCAAGTCATGTGGATTAGCCTAATGGATAAAAGAGGGAATTATTTTAATGGGAATTAGGGGTCCTAAGTTTTTTAGCCTAAAGGATCATCCCGTGCAACATAAATAATACTTCGTAACTCCCCCAAGACGGGGTTGTTACTCATATTATCCAGCGGACAAAAACTATCATCTCCTGCTACCCGATTACTATCTTTAAGTTATATACCTAAAGCGCTCTAATCAATTATAAATCGTACCCTATATAGGTGACTTACTCAGCATTTGGGCAGCAATAACACAAGAGATATTTAGAATTACTCAGTTATTACTATAGGCATGGTTTTTACTAGCGTTCAACGAGGCAGTGTTTTAAACCCTGATTTTAGTACTTAACATAGATGGTGGATTACACTATAGACACGATTCTTAACCTTGATGATTGAGACTGGTTTTAGTTCTTATGGGCACATATACTAAATGAGCAAGTATTAAAATAGCATATCTATCAATTAAGAACCCTATAGGCATGACTTCAAAAATGCAGATTTGTAGAACATAAATGACCCTATGATGCCTAACGAATATGTTGCAATGCAAATTGAAATTTGGTTATTTTATTCCCTATAGGCATGGTATCTAACATGCAGGAGTAGAATGGGCAGGTTGTCTACAGAGCATATTTGAATAAAGTAAACACCTATAGGCAGGTTATCTAACACACAGTAGCAAGATGCACTTGAATAAAGTAAACACCTATAGGCAGGCTATCTAACACAATAGCAGAATGAGCAAAGCAAACATCTATAGGCAGGATTTCAACCCATTCTTATACATATTTCAAAAATACACCCAGTTTCCCAATTTATTAATACCCCAATTGTTATTACAAATAATAATTACAGACCAGGATTGATTGAATGAATTACAAAGTATAGAAATTATAGGAAGCCTGCAGCAGGCCCAAATGCACATGGACAAGCCAGGCCTTCAACTCACAATAGCTCCAAAAGCCCATATTCAAAGATACACAACAACTAGCAGTGAATGATTCACCCATATCTTAAGGATAAACATACAAAACTCAATTCTCTAGTGTGTCAGAGTTCCCAAAGGCTTCAAGAACCCAGGGAAGTGCTCACACTAGAGAAGAATGATCAGAACAACTCAAAGAAGACTTATGGACCAAACCCTAGTGTGTCAGAGTTCACAAGGGTCTCATATGAACCCTTAGCAGTGCTCACACTAGGGAGGCAAGGGACAGAACCTAAATTGCTTTGGCTTTCAACCAGCAAAGAGTGAGGATTTAGGAGAGTGGGAGGGAATTACATAATCATACATGAAACACAAATAAATAGCAATAGATTTGAACTCGGGAAGACTTAATCCAGTTTTAACAAAGTTACATGTTAATAAAGCCAGTTGAAAAACATGTCCACAGAGATCACAAAGCTTTAGATCAGATTAAGTCATAGAACGAAAGTCCATTGAGTAGCAGTAGGTCAAGAACTAATTAGGACAATTCAATAGAGGTGTTATAGCATCGTGAGCACAGAACTAAACATATTACATGGTAATAGGTTTAATAAACAAGCTGATGAATATGTTAAGGCACACATAACCAAACAGTCCCTAGGAAAGGATATGAAAACATTTTTTCTTTAAAAGGTAGCCCTAAGCAAACACAGAGTTAGGCAAATTTCACTAATCGATTCAACTAAGTTCAACATGTCTTGACTATAAGTAGCATTTAGGTTAACATGGTTTAATAACAGTAACACATTAACAAGTAGTCATAATGGAATAGAAAAGGATTCAGTAACTCACCAATTAAGGTTAAATAGGAAAAAGGAATCCAACAAGGTAGCAATTGTCACCAACAGAAGCAAATAGTTGAGGATTTCTGGCCTTGGCTCCAAGCCGGCAAGAAATCAAAGCACAGAATATTGATAGAGAGAACAATAGAGAAAATTTGAGTTCTGAACTTTTTTATTTTCAGAGGGGAGTGGGGAGGGGTTCAAATCATGCTCTTTTCAAGAAGTTTCTCACTTAAATACTGAGGCCAATACTTAAGTTAGTAGGGTTGAACCCTGAATTAGGTAAACTCCAAAATCAACAGAGAATAATGGCCAAGAATCATGCATTACCATATATAAATGAATGTAGAAAAGGATTATTCAAAATAAACATGCAATTGAACTAGATTAATTCGAGTAAAAAGGGACTGAAACCCCTAATTTTGGGTAAAACCCAAAATCAACAAGAATAAATGAAAATAATACATATTAGCATAAAATAAATATATATAGTAACTTACACAAAAAGGAAACTTATAGTCGAACCAGATTTGGTTAAAGTAAAAAGGGGTTTGAAACCCTAAATTAGGTAAGTAACAAAATTAGAAAAAAATCAACAGATCCATAAGTAATAGAACGAATATAGACGAAGAAAAATGTAAAAGAACAGAGTTCGAACCAGATTTGGTTCAAATCAAAGAAGATCTGAAACCCAAACTTTAGGGCTTAATGTGAATCAAGAGAGATATGAGAGAACAATCACAAATAAAGTACTTGGACTCGAGATTCTCCAGATTCAAAGGGATAAACACACATTTGGACGGATTCAAGTCGGGGTACTTGCCATGTTTAAGAAAGTACCTAAGTTATTCCGGAATATAGCACCAAATAAGGAAGAACACTAGAATGGTAAGGGAATATGGAAAGAATCCCATTAGGACCGGGATTTTGGGGAATTTGGGTGAGGCGGTGGAATTAGGGTTCATCTCGGGTGAGAGACGAGAGAGTTCTAGGGCGGCGGGGTGGTAAGAGTGATTTAGGGTTTGGGGCGGGTAGGTGAATTGAAATGGAGGGAAGAAATATGGGTTGTTGATCTCATAGATCAACGGCCACGATATGGAAGGGATTATGTCGGGTATTTAAGTGGCTATGGGGACTTGGCTAATGGGTTTGGGCCAGGGGTATTGAGCTGGTGTATTAAGTCCGAAAAAATAGGTTTAAATAACCAATATTTAGCAAGAAAATAAGTAATAAATAACAAAAATATTATTTGTGCATGAAAATAATTTAAAATGATCACTTAACATTATAAAAATATAAAAATTCATTTTTTGTGTCAATAATGTAATTATAAATACACATGGGCTATTATTGCGAATTGTGCAATTTAGCCTAAATATGCAAATTTAATTATGAAAAATATAATAAAATATTTAAAACCTGATATGGGTATGCATGATGATTTTAAATGATATAATCATAGCAAAAAATAATTTGGAGGATAATTATTGGATATTTTATTTAATAAAATACATAATAAATTGTTTTAAAGCCTTTAAAAATCATAGAAAAATTATAAAATTGATGGTATATGCTTGTAAATCAAATGATGGTGCATGTGCATTATTTTGAAAGTATATATACATATGTGGAAAATATGAGGGAAAAATTGGGTATCAACAAGAAGTAAAATATAACAACTTGACTTTTATAGTGAAGTGTTGTTATATAGAGATGTTGTTATAGAGAGCTCCTATAGTACATATTGAGATCCATATTCATTTAAATTGAAATAGAGAGAGGGGTTAGTATAGTCTAACGCATTGTCACGACCCAAAATCCCGCCTTAATGATCGTGATGGCACCTAGTCTCTAAGGCTAGGAAAGCCTATCACATAGCAAGATCAACATAATCAAACGACTTAAATATTAATAAAAGCTGAATGATAACATAACATAACCAAAAGCGGAATACAAAGTCACATACATCCAAAAATCCGGTAATACTTACTCATAAGCTCTACAGGAGTACGTTTGAATCTCAAAATACAATACTGTTTTGAAATGCAATTAAAATAGCAAAGAAACACTAGAATGTGACTCTGAGGCCTGCAAGAGGGAGCATCAGGTATACCTTGAAGCATTCGCAACTTAAGTCAAATCGCTAGCAACATGCACGATCCGAGGTACCTGGATCTGCCAAAAATATGCAGAAGTGTAGTATGAGTACTCTACAAAGGATACCTAGTAAATATCAAGACTATCCTTGGTAGAGTAGTGACGAGGTTCAAGTCAAATCAATCACTATACAAAAAACATGTGCAAATATTAATATCGAAATAACAAAGGAAATCATAAACAATAAATGGCTCACAAATGAGGCACCGCCTCGTACAGAACAAGAATTACAACCGAGGTACTGTCTCGTATATGACAAGAGTCACAACTGAGGTACCGCCTTGCACTCACATTTATTAATTTCAATTACAATATTTCCTTGTATCACCGCGGGAGCCTTACATTTAGTTTTTAAAAAGCATTTTCACCCAAATAGCTACCCGCGTTTTATCACACCTTATCACACCACGTGGCTTCAAGTAGTTCCCTACTAGTAACGTGCGTATCAAGCCCACTTTATCTCACCGCATGCATATCAACCCCAAGCCTTAGACCACCGAATCCATATCAATATCACAAAATAATCACAACTCGCACCACAAATTCTCACGCCACAACTTTCCAAAAGAGTCAACAATAACAATGTTTTCACAATAAATAGCCTATGGCTCAACCACATTGTGTACAAGAATATCAACAATAACCAACTAAAAGTGAATAGATCAATAAGAAATATATATTAAAAATTAACAACTTCACCTCAATGTGATAACGACTTTCTCAACTTCAACACCAATAACTCAGCAATAATATATTTCACGAAATAACAACTTCAATTACAAGTAATTCAACAATTTAAAGTTGTAACAAAATATAAGGAAGGAAATAACATCAACTAAGCATGTAAGAGATGAACAAGTATTAACAATGTCAATAAAGCACGTAAAGGTAGATTTTCACATGAAAGGATGGATTACAAGGAAGATGTAACATGTTAAGACAATTCAATTACACACATGAAAAGAGCCTAAATAGCCTAAACCGGTCAATAACCAAATATTTCCCATGTACCCCCACTCATCACCTTGCATACACGACTTTCATATAACACAATTAGCGCAAACAAACTAATTCCTAAGGGGTAGTTCCCCCACATAAAGTTATACAAGAGACTTACCTCAACTAGGAAGAAATATCCTTTCCCTAAATATTTCCTTCTCACGACTCAAATATAACTGAAAATTACTTAATGTCATCAAATAATTCAAGGGAAAACAATTACACTAGATAAAGTTACGATCTTTATATTTTTCCCAAAAGATCAACAAAAGCCAACACGGGGCTTGCTCGGTCAAAACTCGGGCCAATGGGTAGATTCCAACTACCCATAACCCCACGAGTACATATATATGATTAGTTTCAAAATCCAAGTCTAAATCGACTATCAAAACTCGATTTATCATTTTTTTTTTAAAACTTGATAAAGTTTCACAAAGTTTCACTTTGATTCACATGATTTTGATGTTCAATCCAAGATATAATCATAAAATATAGTTGGAAATCGATAAGAATCACTCACCCAATGTTTTCAGGTGAAAATCCCATATCCATTGATTCCAGGCAAACCCTCAAGTCCAAAATCCCGATACAAAGCTATCGAAGCCATCAAAACACTATTCCGGGATTTTTTCCCCAAAAGTCAACCATTGGTCAACATAAAGAACTTAGGCTTCTAACCCAAGAATAAAAGGGTCCAAATCAACTCGAAATATTCCTGGAAAAAAACTAATAAACCCCGAAATTCATAAAACCATAAGTCGACACGTGCAAAGCATCAAAAGGGGAAAGCAGAATTACACAAAATGACTGATCGTGTTATTAGAGGTTCGGACCGTCATTTTGGCTTAGCGGTTATAGTTTTGTGAATATGTTCTTTCAGAGTTTCATCTTCAACAATGTCCCTAGGAGTGTGATTGATCCTTAGTGAGTGGTTGGATAACTGTATGATGGTTATTATGGGACTGCTGAATGTGCTTATATTGTTGGATGGGACGAGAAAGATTTTTCTTGGAATGCAAAATGACTAAGGATGCTTGATTTATTTCTGGATGTGTCGTACAATATCAGAATGTGGATGTGATGGTGGATCTTCCAGTTGTTCAATTATGGAATAAAGTAGATTCTTATGTCTTTTTTATGAGGTCAGACTCAGGATGATTTAGTGATTGCATATTTGTGGTCACGATGTCATAGAAAGATGCCAGTTTTAGGCTAAACATGTGGGTTTTCTTTTTGCATGATGGTCCGAGGTTGTGTCATCCTTGTGATATTTCTAAGGAGAGTTACTTTTCGACCAGAGGTATTGTATGTGCTGCAATTTGAGTTAGGATTTCTTGAGGAAGTTTGCACGACAGTCACGAGTTTGAATATGTGCTTAACAGATGATTTGAGGTATCTTATGACTATTGTTACATGGTCTTATGAATGATTTTATTGAATCATAGTGCAAGATCATGGAAATTTGGAGTAAAAGTATTGTGGGTTATCGCATGTTGTGTTCTATGGCTTCGAGCCTAATGGGAGAGTCTGGTATCGATGACCTTCATGGTCATGTGTTGTATTGTCTTGGGTCTATGTCATAATTGTAGATCAGTTATAACTTGGAGGAGGTTGACTTAGGGATGGTGCGAAGAAGGAAATTTCCAGAATGATGTACTAGACTTTACAAGCATATAGAAATCTTGCAATGATCTGGGTTCGCTATTCATGGTGGATGTAGTGTGTAAGGAGTAGGGATTCACTCGGTTTCTCAAAGGTGTGGTTACATCTTTAGGTGTTTGTGTGTTAATGGAACACAAGTCATTTGTTTCATTTTGGCGGTGCACTGGAGATTGGCAGAGTGGATGACTCTCGAGAATGTCCTAATGAGTTCAAGATTCTTGTACGGATTGCTTGATCATTTTGCGTCCTTTTTGGGACTTTATCCTTCTTGTGGCCGTGACATCGTCACCTATACTGGCATGCCTCTTGATTTGGATCTTCTGCTATCTTGACTTTGGATTTTTGGTTCGTCTTAATTATGGAACTTGTCCATGTTAAGTACAAACTAGAAAGATATTTTAGAATGATTTTTTATTATCTTGATTATCGGGTTTTGACTCTACTTGATTGGGGCATCGGTCCATCTTGATATTGATTATGCTTAGTGTGATGGAATGCCGTACATACTGGGCGAAAATGGATTTTTGGAAAACTCTCTTGGATTGATGTTATACGCTTTCTTGACACTTGAATCTTGAGCATTGTTATCGATATTTGGTAATACTTCAAGATTTGATATTCGATACTTTTGATATATTTGTTTACTTTCTTTGTATTTAAGTTTTTTTTGGTCGAAAAGACGTACTTATATTATAGGGAATTAAACAGGTACATGAGTACATTTTAGAAGATGCATGAGAGGCATCGTAGTTACTAAGCTAGAGTTTACTATAAAGACCCCCGTATGGGAATCATTACTAGAAAGATAGTTAGTACTAGATAGAACACTACTATTAGTACTAGATACAACACTACTATTACACAAAGTAGTTGCAGCAGAGAGCGGTTGTGTTGAGTTATTGGAGTTTAATTTAACGAGTCTCATTTGTAATGTGTTGTTATGATCTCGATTATAAGAAGGCTCTGCAAAAGACGGTGGTCTCCCAAAAAGTATGCAGCTCTCCTGTGCATGCGTGGCTCCATGTTTGCCTAAATTATCTGCAACATAATTTTGCTCTCTTTAGATATATTGTATAGGAGGGCTATCCAGCTGTAGGAGTAACAACCTGCAATCTTTAATGATATTAGTGTAGTGCATAGTAGTTGATTTAAACATACAAATGATTTCATGTGCATTTGTCTCAATGATAATGGGTTTGAGATGTTGTTGCATAGCAAGTTTCAGCCCCATAAGTAGTGCAAGGAGTTATGTCTGAACACTTGTACCTGGGTTGGATTTGCCTGCAAATCCCATGATCCAATTGCCTTGGTGGTTTCGAAAAACTCCACCAATACCATATTTTTCCTTGGTAGATGAGCAAGACCCATCAATGTTTAGTTTGTAGTTAGTAGCATTTGGTTGGTGCCATTTATGTAGAGAGGTGTTACATATTTGTTATTTAATTTTTGATTCGTTAAAAAATAATATTCAGCTGCCATATTAAGTATGAAAGGAATATTTAAAGGAATTCTTTGATGGTCTAATGTGTTCTTGTTCCTTAGAATCCAAAGATGCCATAGTGAAAAAGGTAAAAGTGTTGTAGACGGAATTTTATGAGGAGTGGATGGTAATGGTATATCGATAAAGTGGTATAACAAATGTGTATTATCAGTTTGTAATATAGTGTAACGAGCCGACCGGTCGTTTTGATCTCTAGCGCGTCGTTCAGCGGTTTGAAGTCATTTGACTAAAGATAGAAATCTGAAGGTTTTTGAGAAATCCGTCCAGAAGTGGAAATTTTGATATCGGGGCCGGAATGCAATTCCAGAGTTTGGAACAGGTCCGTAATGTCATTTATTACTTGCTTGCAAACTATGGTGTTATTCTGAGTAGTATAGGTCGGTTCGGCGCATTGAAAGCGAATTCTAGATCTTTAAGTTCAAAGTTTGATTCAATTTGGTTTTGGGGTCGGATTCTTAGTTTCATTGTTGTTTTTCACGTTCTGAAATTCGAGCGAGTTTGTATCATGAATACAGACTTGCCATTGCCTTTGGACGGTGTCCCGAGGGGCTCGGGTGAGTTTCGGATCTCTCGGAGCTAATTTCAAAAGACTAGAAAATTCCAGGTCTGGTTTCTTCTCCGCGTTCGCGGAGGGGGGACCGCGTTCGCGAATAAGGAACTGCGCAGAGGTGGTGAATGCCATGTGCGTTCGCGCTAAAGGCACTGCAATATCGATGGGTTGGGCTTCTGACCCAGCGCGTTCGCACACCTCCCCCACATTCGCATATAGTCCGGCCATTGGGCCAGCCCAACTCCCCTTTACCCTGTGTGTTCTCAGGGCCCCCTTCGCGTTCGCATAGAAGGCCCATGTGGGCCTGGTCACTTAAGGCATCGCGAACGCACTGCCCAGACTACGTTCGCATAGAGGAAACCTGTCACGACCCCAAATCCTAACTGGCCGTGATGGCACCTATCGTGGAACTAGGCTAGCCGACTACCGCATGTTTGCAATTTCTTTTGAAAATCCCATTTAAATTTCAAGTATTACATAAAAATATACAGAAAACTACTTAATATAATAGTCCAATTTTATACAGTTTGCCATCCCCAAAACCCGGAGCCAACATATCATGAGCATCTAGTGAAATAAGTCAAAATAAACTATTATAATACAAAGACTCCAAATCAAAGCTAAATACAACAGGAAGGGAAAACAGAGATGCTGCGGACGCTGAAAAACTACCTCTATATCCCACGATCCGGCTCTGCTGTGAAATGAAGGCTAATGCTCGATATCTGCTCCTGAATCTGCACACAAAGGTATAGGGAGTAATGTGAGTACGCCTACTCAGTAGTAATGGAAATAAATCAAGTCTAAGTAGCAAGGAAACACATAAAAAAAGTCCATGCCATCAAGTCACAATATACACAGCCTTACTTTCCAATAGTATAACATAGATGTACGAAATGATTATTCCTTAAAAATCAACTTCATAAAAAGTATTTTAAAGAATATACATTTTTAACAACTTTAAAACAAAGGATTTGGTATGCAAATGAATGTAGTAAAATCATAGTAGCCCATCGGGCATAACATGTTTCATAATCAGCCCCTCGGGCATGCCTCACAATCCCTCAGCACCTCACAATCACTCAGCACCTCATAGTCACTCAAGCCTCCCAATCACTCGCCACTCGCACTCGGTGCGCTCACTGGGGTTGCGTACAGACTCCGGAGGGGCTCCTTCAGCCCAAGCGCTAATATCACTCAGCACCTCACCATCACTCTTGGCCCTCGGCCACATTCGGTGGAACTACTCGAAAAGACCCTCGGGCGAATTAGTAAAACAGGGTACTCGACCCGAAAACATCATTTTAATGCTCATGTAGTGTAAATCAGGCTGAGCTTCAAATAAAACAGTATGCACAATGATGCTGAGTAAAATCATCAACAACTAGTGAGGAAAACATCAGCAAAAAGCCCTCAAAGGGGTCTAAACAGATCGACATGAGGCCCCAAACACGACTTATAGCCCAAATATTTCACAAATCCTTAGAACATAATTTAACATAAGGTTTTGAGTAAATATGCAACTCATTAGTCGCCGCGGAGAGGACCTGGTCCAATCCAAAAATCAGTGCGCGCCACATACTCGCCATCCGACATGTGCGCCATTCAAAAATAAGTGAGAAAATAATGCAGTCCGGGGTTCCATACCCTCAGGACAAGATTTATGACCATTACTTACCTCTACCGAGCCACAACACTAGTCCACTATGATTTTGCCCCTCAAGTTGGCTCCCAATTGCTCCGAATCTAGCCAAAACCAGTTAACATTATCAATATATATCAAAGGAACTCAACCCAATCGAAATTTATCAAATTATACAAGAATCTCGAAATTCGGCCAAACCTGAGCCCTGGGCCCACATATCGGAATTTGATAATTTTAACATCATTAGAAACCTCGTCCTCCCAAGATTCTATACATACCAAGAACACTAAAATCGAACCACAATTACCCACTCAAATCCTCAAAAGAAAAATAAATTTCTCATGCACCCTTCTTCCCTAACTTGGCTCAATTTCCAGAATTTCTATGGTTTAATCACTTAGGAATTGACATAAAAACGTGTTATGAAGTTGAAATTCATACCTCCAAATGATTTCCCTTGATTTCCCTTCTAATTCCTCTCAAATAGCTCTCAACTCGCATGCAACAATGGGGGAAATATAAGCCAAATTCGCATCTCAGTCCTTTTTAAACATTCTGCCCAGCAAAATATTTCCTTCTTCGCGAACGCGTGACTAGGACCGCGTTCGGATAGAACAATCCAACGGGACCCCTAATTTACCCTACGTGAACGCGGCCTCAAGCCCGCGAACATGAAGCACTGCCACCCCAGGCCTTCGCGAACACGTCCCCAGACACGCGAACGCATAGGCCAAAACCCCTGGGGTCCTTAAAAGGCCCACAACCCTGCGCGAATGCACCCACACACCCCACGATGACCACCCAACTCAACCCTCCGCGTTCGCACCCCTTCTCTCGCGAATGCATAGAACAACTGGCCCCCTTCCACCAAACACTCTATGCGAACGCGAGCCACCTGCCGCGAACGCATAGAGTAAAAATCTGCTGCAGAAACACCAGCAAACCAGCCAAGTTCCAAAACTCCAAATCGATCCGTTAACCATCTGAAACACACCCGAGGCCCTCGGGACCTCAACCAAACATACCAACATATCCCATAACATCATTCAAACTTAGTCGAGCCTTCGAAACACCAAAAACAACACGAAAACACAAAATTTACATCAAATTCAAGCCTAAGAACTTTGAAACTTCTAAATTTTGCCAACTACGCCGAAACCAACCAAAACACCTCTGATTGACCTGAAATTTTGCAGACATAACCAAAATGAATTACGAACCTGCTCCAACTTTCGGAATTCCATTCCGACCCCGATAGTCTATTTTCCACTACCGACTGGAAATCACCAAAAACTAACTTTCACCAATTCAAGCCTAATTCTACACCGGACATCACAATATATTCTGAACAAATCCTAAGTCCCAAATCACCTAACGAAGCTATCCGAGCAATAAAATTCACATTCCGAGGTTGTTTACCAATAAGTCAATTCTCAGTTGACTTTCTCAACTATTATGCTACTTTAAAGGATAAATGCCTAAACTCTTACCACAACCACTCCTAACCCAAACCAACTGATCTAACACATCAAAAATAAGATAGAAATATATAACAAATGCAGAAATAGGGGAAACGGGGTAAATCTCACGGAACGACCGGCCGGGTCGTTACATCCTCCCCCTCTTAAGCAAACATTTGTCCTCGAACGGGTCTAGAAATATACCTGGAGTCTCAAATAAGTGAGGATATCTGCCCCGCATCTCTCGCTTGGTCTCCTAGGTGGAATCCTCCACCAGCTTCCCAAAATAGCCACAAGCTCTAGCTCATATGACATACCACCCTCGAGCTGATTCGTGCTGAAGTCCAAAACATGGGAAGGGTCACCAACATACTTCCGGAGCATCGAAACATGGAATACTGGATGAATACTCAATAAACTGGGAGGTATAGCAAGCCTATAAGCCACCTTCCCAATCCTCTGAAGCACCTCAAATGGCCCAATGAACCTGGGACTCAGCTTCCCTCTCTTCCCGAATCTCATAACACCCTTCATGGGTGACACCTTCAGCAACACCTTATCCCCAACCATGAAAGACACATCTTGGACATTCTGGTCCGCAAAACTCTTTTCGTTAGTGTTTTGTCTGACCTATCTTACTTCACTGTTGTATTCGCTATTACTGTCTGTTTTCATACTATGAATCCCTATTATATTCTTTGACCTCAATAGGGCCCTGACCTTCCTCGTCACTACTCGGCTGAGGTTAGGCTTGGCACTTACTGAGTACTGCTATGGTGTACTCATGCCCTTTCCTGCGCATGTTTTTCATGTGCAGATCCAGGTACGTCCACTCAGGCGCACTATCCCCGAGGTTGAGAGATACAGTAGAGACTTTGAGGTACATCTGCCGCATTCGCAGACCAGGAGTCTCTAACTTATTCCAGATTTTATGAAAAGCTTATCCTTCCTCATAGTTGTATAAACATTCTTGAGCTAGCGCAGTCTATTAAATTCTGTTAGCCTGTTGTTCCTGGAGTTTTACGGGTTTTGGGGTGATGTTGTAGACTTCCGTATTATTTTGGGTTGTATATGCCAAGTGGCATTTATATACAGTCTTCCTTTTTGATTGTTCAACTTTCTTTTACTTAATTATTTCGCGAGTTATGTTGATATTCCGCATTGCTAGGCTTACCTAGTTATAGAGACTAGGTGCCATCACAATATGCTCACGTAGGGCGAACTAGGGTCGTGACAAGTTGGTATTAGAGCTCTAGGTTCATAGGAGTCACGAAACACAGGTCGGTTTATTAGAGTCTCGCTGATCGGTATGGAGACGTCTGTACTTATCTACGAGAGGCTATGTAATTGTTTAGGAAAAATCTTCACTTCATTGATTTGCTTGTCGTGCAATATTTTTGACATCAATTTTAAAACTCTGTTTTCTATTCTCTCACAAATGGTGAGCACACCTTCTACTCGGGACGACCAGGCTCCCGTGCCCCCTACAGTAGTTGTCAAAGGTCGGGGTCGAGGTAGATGCCGAGGACACGCACGTGGTGCAGCGAGAGCACCTGCGCGAGCTGCCATTGAGGTACCACCAGCAGATCCAACTGAGGTTCAGACACACGACACGCCTACTGCCACTACTACTTCAGCCCTCCAGGAGACATTAGCTCAGTTCATGTCCATGTACACCACTCTGGCTCAGACAGGGTTGCTTCCCCTTACGGCAGCCACATCCCAGGCCGGGGGAGGAGCACAGACTCCCGCCGCCCGCACTCCTTAGCAGCGAGTGCATGTGGAGCAGGTTCCACAGATCATTCTTGTGCCGCCTGTAGTGCTAGTTCAGCCCGAGGAAGGGTCAGCTACTTCGGAGGACGAGCAGCGGAGACTTGAGAGGTTCAAGAAGTATGACCCTCCGGTATTCAGTGGACTAGCGTCAGATGATGCCTTGGGATTTCTAGAAGAGTGTCACCGTATTCTTCGCACTATGGGAATAGCCGGATCTAGTGGGGTTTCCTTTACTACCTTCCAGCTTCGCAGAGCCACATATGATTGGTGGCGCACCTATGAGTTAGACAGTCCAGACGAAGCCACTTCACTGACCTGGACCCAGTTCTCAGATATGTTCTGGAGAGAGTTTGTGCCTCAGATATGCATGGCGCGCAGAGTTCGCGCATTTGCGCCAGGGTGCTATGAAAGTTTTAGAGAATGCTATCTATTACACCAGATTGGCTAGGCATGCACCGCCTTCGGTTCATTGAGGGTCTTGTCCCACCCATCAGATCTAGCATGGCTCGAGAGTTGGGAATGGACATTCCTTATCAGCAGGTAGTGAGCAATGCTAGGAGTATCGAGGGTATGGTCGTTAGGGAGCGAGAGAAGAGGGAGGTCAAGAGGTCTCGAGAGTTGGGCCACCACTCTGGTGCCCGTACCCCAGCAGCAGGTCGTCATGGTAGGGGTTATATAGTCCGCCTAGTTCATTCAGCTCTTACAGTAGCCAGCGGTACCCCAGCTCCACCCAGGCCTCAGAAGCCTTACTATGCGCCTCCAATTTCTAGCGCGCCTCCTGCGCGGGGTGCTTTCAGAGGTTAGTCTAGCAGACTTGGCCCTAGCCAGTCACAGCCACCATGTCCCCCCAGAGCTTAATTCGAGTGTGGGGATACACGCCATGTGGTTAGAGACTGCCCCAGACTTATTAGAATTGCATCTTCGTAGACTTTTCAGCCACAGCGTGCTCAGCAGGGTTCTCAGGCCATGATCACAGCTCCAGCTGCTACTCCACCTGCCCAGCCAGCTAGGGGCGGAGGTCGGGGAGGTAGAGTTTGCCCTCGAGGGGGAGGCCATGCCAGATATTATGTTATTCCTGCTCGTACCGAGGTTGTTGCCTCTGATTCTGTCATCACAGGTATTATACTGGTTTGTCACAGAGATGCATCGGTTCTATTCGATCCAGGCTCCACGTATTCTTATGTGTCTTCTTATTTTGCTCCGCATTTGGGTATAGCCCGATATTCTTTGGGTTCTCCTGTTTATGTTTCTACTCATGTAGGGGATTCTCTTGTTGTGGACCGCGTTTATCGATCGTGTTTGGTTACTATTCATGGTTTTGAGACCAGTGCGGATTTATTGTTACTCGATACGGTGGACTTTGATATTATCTTGGGCATGGACTGGTTGTCGCCCCATTATGCTATTCTTGATTGTCATGCCAAGACCGTGACGCTGGCTATGCCAGGTATTCCGCGTGTTGAGTGGAGTGGTACTTTATATCACACTCCCAGTAGAGTTATCTCTTTTCTTAGAGCTCAGCGTATGGTGGAGAAGGGGTGTGCCGCGTATTTGGCGAATGTGAGAGATATTAGTGTTGATACCCCTTCTGTTGATTCAGTTCCAGTGGTACGGGATTATCCCGCTGTGTTTCCAGCTGATCTTCCAGGCATGCCGCCCGATAGAGACATTGATTTTTGCATTGATTTGCTGCCGGGTGCTCAGCCCATTTCCATTCCTCCTTACTGTATGGCTCCTCCTGAGTTGAAGGAGTTGAAGGATCAGTTACAAGAATTGCTTGATAAGGGTTTTATTCGACCCAATGTTTCACCTTGGGGTTCTCCTGTTTTGTTTGTAAAGAAAAAAGATGGTTCTATGCGCATGTGGATTGACTATCACTAGTTGAACAGGGTTACAGTGAAGAATCGTTATCCCTTTCCTCGTATTGATGATTTATTTGACTAGCTTCAGGGTGCACAGGTATTTTCTAAGATTGATTTGCGCTCAGGTTACCATCAGTTGAAGATTCAGGAGCCGGATATCCCGAAGACTGCTTTCAGGACTCGATATGGCCATTACGAGTTTCTAGTTATGTCATTCGGGCTGACTAACGACCCCGCGGCATTTATGCATTTGATGCACAGTGTGTTCAGGCCATATCTCGACTTGTTCGTCACTGTTTTCATAGATGATATTCTTGTTTACTCCCGGAGTCGGGAAGATCATGAGCAGCACCTGAGGACAGTGCTTCAGACCCTGAGAGAGAAGAAGTTGTATGCAAAGTTCTCAAAATGTGAGTTTTGGTTGAGTTATGTGGCATTCTTAGGCCACGTGGTATCGAGTGAGGGTATTCGTGTGGATCCGAAGAAGGTATAGGCCGTGCAGAGGTCGCCCAGACCGTCCTCAGTTATGGAGATTCACAGTTTCCTTGGCTTGGCAGGTTACTACCATCGTTTTGTGGAGGGGTTTTCATCGATTGGCAACCCCTATGAACAGATTGACCCAGAAGGGTGCTCCATTTCAGTGGACAGAGGAGTCTGAGGCGAGCTTTCAGAAGCTCAAGACAACTTTGACTACAACCCCAATCTTGATATTGCCTACTGGTTCGTGGTCTTATACAGTTTATTGTGATGCCTCGCAAGTTGGCCTTGGAGCAGTGTTGATGCAGGACGGTAGGGTGATTGCCTATGCGTCCAGACAGTTGAAGATACATGAGAAGAAATACCCTGTCCATGACCTTGAGTTAGCTGCCATTGTTCATGCCTTGAAAATCTGGCGTCATTATCTGTACGGTGTGCCTTGTGAGATTTATACTGACCACCGTAGTTTGTAGCACATATTCAGGCAGAAGGATCTAAATTTGCGCCAGCGTAGATGGTTAGAGTTACTAAAGGACTATGACATCACTATATTATACCACCCGGGGAAGGCCAATGTGGTGGCCGACGCCTTGAGTCACCGGGTGGAGAGTTTGGGGAGTTTGGCATACCTTCATGCAGCTGAGAGGCCTCTAGCCTTAGATGTTCAGTCCTTAGCCAGTCAGTTCGTGAGATTGGATCTTTCTGAGCCTTGTCGGGTATTATCTTCTGTGGTTTCTCGGTCTTCCTTTGTCGATCGTATCAGGGAGCGGAAGTACGATGATCCTCATTTACTTGTCCTCAAGGACACGGTCTAGCACGGTGATGCCAGAGATGTGACCATTGGAGATGACGGGGTATTAAGGATGCAGGGTCGGATTTGTGTGCCCAATGTTGGTGGGCTTCGTGAGTTGATTTTAGCAGAGGCCCATAGTTCGCGGTATTCCATCCATCCGGATACTGCGAAGATGTATCAGGATTTGAGGCAGAACTATTGGTGGCGAAGAATGAAGAAGGATATAGGAGAGTTTGTAGCCAAGTGTCTTAACTGTCAGCATGTCAAATGTGAGCATCAGAGACCAGGAGGGTTACTTCAGCAGATCGAGCTTCCAGAGTGGAAGTGGGAGCGGATCACCATGGACTTTGTGGTTGGACTTCCTCGGACTTTGAGGAAGCATGATGCAATTTGGGTGATTTTGGATCGGCTGACCAAATCAGCCCATTTCATTCCGGTACTGACTACTTATTCATCGGAGCGGTTGGTGGAGATTTATATTTGGGAGATCGTCCGTCTGCATGGTATTCCAGTTTCTATTATTTTAGACAGAGGTACTCAGTTCACTTCACGGTTCTGGAGAGCTGTTCAGCAGGAGTTAGGTACCAGGGTGGAGCTGAGCACAACATTTCACCCCAGACGGATGGACAATCCGAGCGCACTATTCAGATTCTTGAGGATATGCTCCATTCTTGTGTGATTGTGTTTGGGGGGGTACTTTCCCTTGGCGGAGTTTGCTTACAACAACAGTTATCAATCCAGCATTCAGATGGTGCCGTATGAGCCTTTATATGGCAAGAGGTGCAGATCTCCGGTGGGTTGGTTTGAGCCGGGTGAGGCAAGGCTATTGGGCACAGAGTTCGTTTAGGATGCATTGGAGAAGGTCAAGGTGATTCAGGATAGACTCAGTACAACCTAGTCCAGACAGAAGAGTTACGCGGACCGGGAGGTTCGTGATGTTTCATATATGGTCGGAGAGAGGGTTTTGCTTCGGGTTTCGCCTATGAAGGGCGTTATGAGATTTGGGAAGAAAGGAAACTTGAGTCCGAGGTTTATTGGCCCTTTTGAGATAATGAGGCGTGTTGGGGAGGTTGCTTATGAGCTTGCCTTACCTCCCAGCTTGGCAGGAGTTCATCCGGTATTTCATATTTCGATGCTCCGGAGGTACCACGGTGACCCGTCTCATGTCTTGGATTTCAGCTCATTCCAATTGGACAAGGATCTATCATATGTTGAGGATCCTGTAGCTATATTGGACAGGCAGGTCAGGAAGCTCAGCTCGAAGAACATCGCTTTAGTAAAGGTTAAGTGGTGGGGTCAGCAGGCCGAGGAGGCGACCTGGAAGACCGAGCAGGATATGTGCAGCAGTTACCCTCATCTTTTAACTACTTCAGGTATGTATTTATGCTCGTTCGAGGATGAACGAATTTTTAAGTGTAGGAGGATGTGATGAACCGGCCGGTCATCTTAAGAATTTACGCCCCGATCCCCTATTAACTGTTTTCTCCAAGTTTATTTCTGCTAAATTGAATTGCCGGGATGTTCTGTTTTCGGGGAGTTTTGGGACACTTAGTCCCTAAGTGAGAGCTTAAGTGTTGGAAAGTTTCCCGAAGTCAGGGCAGTGTAAAGACAGCCTCGTAATGGAAATCCGATGGTTCTGTTAGCTCCGTTGGGTGATTTCGGGGTTGGGAGCGTGTTCGGAAAGCATTTTGGAAATTTGTAGCTCATTTAGGCTTGAAATGTCAAAGTTTGAATTTTTGAAGTTCCGGTCTGATAGTGAGATTTTGATCCGAGGGTCGGAATGGAATTTCGGAAGTCACAGTAGTTCCGTCATGTCATATGGGATGTGTGTGCAACATTTCAGGTCATTCGGACGTGTTTTGGTTAGGTTTTTGATCGAAAGAGTGTTTTGATGAAATTGGAAGTTCTTAGGCTCAAATCCTTGTTTAATTTGAGATTCCGATGTTGTTTTAGGTGGTTTAAGGATTGGTACAAGTTTGAATAATGTTATGGGATATGTACGTAGGTTTGGTTGAGGTCTGGGGGCCTCGGGTGTGTTTCGGATGCTCAAAGGGTCTTTTCCTCCTATTTTTTTTGAACTGTTGCTGTTGTTTCTGGTGCGCCTTCATCGCGGTCGCGAGCTCCCCTTCGCGATCGCGAAGGCTTATTTGACCACCTGGGTTTTTTCTTCTTCGCGTTCGCGACTGGTCCCTCCGCGTTCGCGTAGCTTCACCTCTTCCTCCATCGTGTTCACGGAGCGTAGCTATATTTGGCCCTGAGGGCTGAGCCTATTTTATTCATCGCGTTCGCATTCCCCGTGTCACGTTCGCTTACCCTTGTCAGCTCAGGCCTTCGCGTACTGCTCCTCGCGATTGTGAAGAGAAATCTTGGCAGCCTCCATTTTTCTTCTTCGCAAACGCATGACTTCCTCCGCATTCGCGATTCAGTAAATGACTGGGCAGTATAAACATCTCAAAATTCGAGGGTTAGCCAATTTTTACAAAAACTCATGCTTGAGAGCTCCGATTTGGGAGAGATTTCGAGGGTTTTTCAAAGGAAACGATTGGGTAATAATTCTAAACTCCTTTTCGCTTGTAACCCGCTAATCTGATCACGAATTCCTCTTCTAATTTCAGATTTTGCATGGAAAATGGGTAAGACCTTATAGACCAAATTATTGAATTTTGAGGGGGCAATTGACCTACGATTTGAGAGACTTTTACATGGTGGGACTTGTGAGAGTACGAGGGTTTTGAAAATGCAAAATTTATCCGATTCCGAGATGGTGGCACGAGGGGCGTTTTGGTCATTTTACCTAATTTCGTGTCTTTGCTTGAATTAAACAGTAAAATTCAATTGCATAAGATGTTATTTACGATATGTAATTCAATTGTATATATTTGGGCCATTTGGAGTCGGATACTCGTGGAAAACGTGTGGTTTCAAGTTGATTTTGAGCCGGTTCGAGGTAAGTGGATTATCTAACCTTGTGTGGGGGACCTTTCCCCTTAGGGTGTGATATTTGGTAATTGAATGCCTTGTACGTGAGGTGACGAGCGCGTACTTGTGCTAATTGTTGAAAAATCTAGTTTTACGTTAAATATTTAGACGGAGTTTCTTCCTTACCCGCCTTATTCTACTTGTAATTATAGCCTATGTTAGTTTAGAAAAACATGCCTAGTGGACTTGAATTTACTATTTGCTTAAGTTGCCTTAATTGTACTATGTGAAGCGTGTTAGACTAGAGTTTCTTGTTGCCTTGTATTTTTTCACTCTAATTCTGAATGTCTTCTTGTTGTGGCTGTGTCATTTACTTTGGGACTACGGGACGGTATCCCGGGAGATCCCCCTCCATATTTACTTTGGGACTACGGGACGGTATCCCGGGAGATCCACCTGTACATTTACTTTGGGACTACGGGACGTTGTCCCGGGAGATCCCCCTGCATATTTACTTTGGGACTACGGGACGGTATCCCGGGAGATCCCCCTGCACATTTACTTTGGGACTAAGGGACGGTATCCCGGGAGATTCCCCTGCATATTTACTTTGGGACTACGGGATGGTATCCCGGGAGATCCCCCTGCATATTTACTTTGGGACTACGGGACGGTATCCCGGGAGATTCCCCTGCATATTTACTTTGGGACTACGGGATGGTATCCCGGGAGATCCCCCTGCATATTTACTTTGGGACTATGGGACGGTTTCCCGGGAGATCCCCCTGCACATATGATGGACTACGGGACGGTATCCGGGGAGATCCACTAGACAGTTGAGAAAAGGACTACAAGACGGTATCCTGGGAGATCCTCATTGTTACCTTTGTTATCGAGCTGTTCATATTCCGTGTTTACTCTGTTCTTATGTTTCGTTAGTGTTTTGTCTGACCTGCCTTACTTCACTGTTGTATTCACTATTAGTGTCTGCTTTCATATTGTGAATCCCTATTATATTGTTTGACCTCAGTAGGGCCCTGACCTTCCTCGTCGCTACCCCACCGAGGTTAGGCTTGGCACTTACTGAGTACCGCCTTGGTGTACTCATGCCCTTTCCTATGCATGTTTTTCATGTGCAGATCCAGGTATCTCCACTCAGGCGCACTATCCCCGAGGTTGAGAGATACAACAGAGACGTCGAGGTACATCTGCCGCATCCGCAGACCAGGAGTCTCTATCTTATTCCAGCTTTAGTGAAAAGTTTATCCTTCCTCACAGTTTTATAGACATTCTGGAGCTAGAGCAGTGTATTATATTCTGTTAGTCCGTGGTTCCTGTGAGTTTTACAGGTTTTGGGGTGATGTTGTAGACTTCCGTATTAGTTTGGGTTGTATATGCCAAGTGGCATTTATATAGATTCTTCCTTTTTGATTGTTCAGCTTTCTTTTACTTAATTATTTCGTGAGTTATATTGATATTCCGCATTGCTAGGCTTACCTAGTTATAGGGACTAAGTGCCATCACGAAATGTTCACGGAGGGCGAACTGGGGTCGTGACACCTTCGTGCTTTAGCACTATTCCTCGCCCAAACAGCAATCACAAACAAGGGCAAGGGAGTAAACAGAATAGACATAATAACTCCGGCAAGGGAACAATATAAAAAAGTGCACGGCATCACCCTTCGTGCTTTAACACTCTTCCTCACAATACCAAATAGTGCACGGCATCACCCTTCGTTCTTTAACACTCTTCCTCACCCAAACAACAATCACAAACAAGGGCAAGGAAGTAAGCAAAATAAATTAGAAATCCCGGCAAGGGAACATCAATTAAACAATTTAAATCCCGGCAAGGGAACAATATCAACAATTAAATCCCGGCAAGGGAACAATAACAATAAGCTCAATATCCCAATAGGGGAGACAATATCAAAAGCAACAATGACCCGGCAGGGGTATATGTCAGTAGCTCTTTCTCTTTCTTCCACTTCATTTCATAATTCACTCTATTTCTTGAGCCAATTCTCCAAAGGGTACAATTATCTCATATACCTTCATTGTTCGTATTACAATTTGAGCCAATGCTCCAACAGAGTTTAAAGATTACAATTCCCTTTACATATTCTTCACAACATATAGAAATCATCAATAAGCATGGAAATTACCACAAACTCAGGATATTCACAATATAAGGACTCACGGTCATGCTAGACACCAATGTATGCATATTCCCTCAAGCTAAGGTTGGACCAAACACTTACCTCGGGTCCAAAGTATAGCAATCAACCCTCTAACACCGCCTTTCCTTTAGAATTCAACTCCGGAATGGTATTATCTAGACATAATCAACTCAAGTATATCAATAAGGATTCAAAGATTCAATTACATGGCCTAATTATCCATTTCCTAGCATTCTTTCAAATTTATCAAAATTCGACCTCGGGCCCACTAGCTCGGATTCTTGCAATTCTCGAAGGGAACACTCACCCAAAGCCTAAGGATCATAAATATACGATTTTTACTTGATTTCATGGCCAAATTCACAGAAAATTCTAAGGTGATCACAAGTTCTAGGTTACTACCCATTTTCTTGAATTTTTGCACTAGTTCATGTGGTTAATTAAGCTAAGATGCATGCATGAAACTAATTTACGAGTGGAATTTACTTACCTTACAAGACCTTGTCGAAATCTCTTAAAAATGTTGGAAATCGCCTAAGGGAGAAGGTGAGAAATGAGGAAAATGGGTTTATAACCCGTACTTAAACTCACTGCCTGAACAGTGATCTCACCTACGATGCCTGGGACCACACCTGCAGTCTCGCACTTGCGAGAAGAACCTCGCACCTGCAGAATTGGGCTTCGGGGTCTGGGATCACACCTGCGAAGTGGAGAACGCACCTGCGGTCTCGCACTTGCGATAAAAATCTCGCACCTGCGAGGGCTGGCCAGGCCACTGGTGGTCGCACCTGCGATTCCTGGGACCGTGCCTGCGGTCTCGCACCTGCGATGCTGGGCAACCGCACCTGCGGTCACACCAGAGCAGGTGCACCAGCAGCCTTGTTTTCTGGTTTTTAGCCCCGCTAGGTGCCCGGAAGGCACCTGGGCCCACCTGAGCCCTAATCCGAATATACCAACGAGTCACAAATCATAAGACAGACTCGCTCGAGCCTTCGGAACACTCAGAACAATGCTAAAACTTGAAATCACACCCCCAAACCTCAAGAACCAAACTTAGGAATTTTAAGTTTTCTAACTTTCTAACAACGTGCCGAACTAACCTATACATCCCGGAATGATACCAAATTTCACAGATAACTCACATAACATCCTACGAACTTGACCGTGTGATCAAATCGCCAAAACAACATCATACACGTCAAATTAAGCCTCAAAGTCCATAAATCCTATTCAATTTTATAAAACATAAAATTTTCCATTTTAAGTCCGAAACACATCAAACGAAATCCAATCTCAACCAAAATTCACAGATAGTGCTTAAATCATATATAAGACCTGTACCGGAACCAAAATACGGGCCCGATACAATCACTCTTTAATCATGTTTCATTTTCAATTTCCTTAAATATTTCCAGAAAATAAGTTTTACTCAAAAATTCATTTCTCGGGCTTGGGACCTCGGAATTTGATTATGGGCATACGCCCAAGTCCCTTATTTCCCTACAAACCCTCCGGGACCGTCAAATCATGGGTAAGGGTCCGTTTACCCAAAATGTTGACCGAAGTCAAATTTATTCATTTTAATATCAAGTCTTAGTATTTTTCATAGAATTTCATATAAAGTTGTCCGGCTACGCGCCCAGACTGTGCACGCAAATCGAGGAAAATACAAATGAGGTTTTTAAGGCCTCAGAAGTGCATAATGGGTAATAACATAGGTGATGACTCTTTAGGTCGTCACAAATACACATTTTTAACAACTTTAAAACAAAGGATTTGGTACGCAAATGAATGTAGTAAAATCCTAGTAGCCCCTCAGGCAAAACATGTTTCATAACCAGCCCCTCGGGCATGCCTCAAAATCCCTCAGCACCTCACAATCACTCAGCACCTAACAGTCACTCAAGCCTCCCAATTACTCGTCACTCGCACACGGTGCGCTCACTGGGGGTGTGTACAGACTCTAGAGGGGCTCCTTCAGCCCAAGCACTAATATCACTCAGCACCTCACCATCACTCTTGGCCCTCGGCCACACTAGGTGGAACCACTCGAAAAGCCCCTCGGGCGAATTGGTAAAATAGGGTACTGGACCCGAAAATATCATTTTAATGCTCATGTAGTGTAAATCAGGTTGAGTTTCAAATAAAATAGTATGCACAATGATGCTGAGTAAAATCATCAACAACTAGTGAGGAAAACATCAGTAAAAATCCCTCAAAGGGGTCTAAACAGATCGGCACGAGGCCCCAAACACGGCTTATAGCCAAAATATTTCACAAATATTTAGAACATAATTTAACATAAGGTTTTGAGTAAATATGCAACTAATTAGTCACCGCAGAGAGGACCTGGTCAAATCCAAAAATCAGTACGCACCACATACTCGTAATCCGACATGTGCGCCATTCCAAAATCAGTGAGAAAATAATGCAGTCCAGGGTTCCATACCCTCAGAACATGATTTATGACCATTACGTACCTCTACCGGGCCACAACACTAGTCCGCTATGCTTTTACCCCTCAAATTGGCTCCCGATTTCTCCGAATCTAGTCAAAACCAGTTAACATTATCAATATATATCAAAGGAACTCAACCCAATCGAAATTTATCAAATTATACAAGAATCTCGGAATTCGGCCAAACCTTAGCCCCGAGTCCACATCTTGGAATTCGATAATTTTTACATTATTAAAAACCTCGTCCTCCCACGATTCTATACATACCAAGAACACTAAAATCGGACCACAATTGCCCAATCAAATCCTCAAAAGAAAAATAAATTTCTCATGCACCCTTCTTCCCCAACTTGGTTCAATTTCCAGAATTTCTATGGTTTAATCACTTAGGAATTGACATAAAAACGTGTTATGAAGTTGAAATTATTACCTCCAAATGATTTCCCTTCGAATTCCTCTCAAATAGCTCTCAACTCGCATGCAACAACAGGGGAAATATAAGCCAAATTCGCAACTCAGGCCTTTTTAAACATTCTGCCCAGCAAAATATTTCCTTCTTCACGAACGCGTCACTAGGACCGCGTGCGCATAGAAAAATCCAACAGTCCCCCTAATTTACCCTACGCGAATGTGGCCTCAAGCCCGAGAACGTGAAGCATTGCCACCCCAGGCCTTCGCGACAGTGACTCAGTCAGAATTTATGCTTAAGGCATAGGCGAGTTGTAAGGGTAGTGACTCAGTCACGTGTTTCATTGAAAAAGAGTGTTCCTGTTCTAGGAGAACCTTGGAGTTGATTGTACTCGGGACCATTCAGAGTGGGTGAATCTCAATAGAGGTCCTAGTGAATTCAAAGTTAAGAATGCGACATTTAAGGCTTAAAGGCAGCGGTATGATCAAGAATTGAGCTTTTGCAGCGTAATTTAAGAGAAAGGGAAATGGTCAGAGTGTTCTATGTTATTTTAAGCATGCAAGGTAGTATTGGAGGAGTGATAGATTTAAACTCCGGGTTGTAGAAAGATTATCTGGAGGGTATGAGACAGGTTGCGGGATTTAGGTAGCATGGTATCGTGAATCAAGGTCATTCGGGATGAGTGAGGGTTGAGTTTGCTATGAGTTGAAGGAAGTTACTATTATTCCTGAGGCAATTAAAGATGATTAAAAGAAGATAGATTGATTAGCCATGGTTGAAATGGCACATTTACGACAGTGATCGGTTCCTTCGATGTGATTAAGTTATGAATGTGGTTTGTGCCGGTGTGTGCAGGGCTTGTCGACCATCGTAATAGATTTCATGTGGGAGCATTCGAGTGCTATGGCCTGTCAGGTGTAGGCAGATCTCGGAAGGGTTATGGTGGTATAGACTACTACTTAAGGATTTGTATGTTGGGTGATTGTGGGAATTCACTCGTGTGTTGAGATGGTACTTTTGAATTGAGTTAAGTAAAAGGTTTCTGTATGAGGAAGTGTTCACCCTATTGGTGGTTCAGAAGTTATGATGGAATTCTTGCGCTATATCATATTGGCATGTTAGGTGCGGTAAGCAGTATGTAACTGGGAGTAAGAATCGAGATTGCGGTTCGGTGTTAACAAGGATGTCATGAGCTCGGATGAGCAAGAAAAAGATTGATTTGAAACTTTATAGTAATCTAGTGTTATCTTCAGTGTCACCTGAGATCGATATTCGGGGAAAGAGTCTTTGTACCCTGGTCATGGGTTCTTGATGTGTTTTGCAATATTAGTGTGGTCGGGGATGCAGGTGTGCAGACTTGTTACCTGGTGTGGAAGGTCGTGGGAGCGTAACCACGAGAATATTGTATAAGGGTGACATGTAGTCACTTAATAGATTGAAGATTTGGACAAATTATAATGAAGTGCAATATTGTTTGTTTGAAAATTTATGCCAAGAAGGCGTTCGGTCCAGTTGGTTGTGGATTGTGGGATGTTGTCCCGGCTATGATGGTTGTTCTTGCGTATTAAGAGAGGAAGGGGGTTAATATGGACCCAGGTAAGGCTATTAGCTTAGTTTGGTGCGAGCAAGGTAGACTCAATGTTGTGGATGGATTTAAATATGATTATGGGCTTCATGTGAGGCGGATATGTTCATTTCAGTATGGCGGTTCTCAAGGAGAGGTGTTGGGATATCAGGTGTTGTCCCGTCTTCGTCAAATTTAGGTAATATTATGATTTTTCCGTATGAGTTGTGAAACGGCTTGATAACTTCTTATGTGTTGAGATCTCCGCGTAGTGATGATGTTACGTGAGTAGGACAACTCTTGAGATCCAGAGTGTGTATATATATATATATATCGCACCTCAGTTGTGCTTGAGTTTTGTAAGCATATGGCTTTATCAATCTCCCCAGGATGGTATTATGCACTTAGCGTGCTTGTGACCGATATTTGGTAATGTGTAATAGTGAATTGTATGATGCAATTGGGTGGCACGCCACCACGGGCATGTTATTTGGATCGGGTTGCACGCCGCAACAGTGTGATGATGATTAAGGTTCCTATATTTTTTTGTTGTGTTTTAATTTCTATTTTCTGAGAAGAGTTTGTATTCGTTGCGTGAGTTGAGTAGTCCCTTCCTGATTCATTCCTTATGTATCGTGTTCGAGTTGTGGCCTATTGGCGTGATGTGGTGTCATGTGAGACTGTTGGTTATGTTTGGGGTGATTTGTTGTCTGAGGAGTTCATACTGGGTGAGACGAGATTATTGGATCAAGGATCAGTGCGATAAGGTTATGTGAAGTGTATATTAAAGAACAAATACCATTATTCGGTTCATAATGAGGTGATGATTCTAGTCAAGATGAGATATTCAATGATTTCTTAACTCTGCAGTTGGGTATGAATTTCTACACATCTCCTCCGTTGTGGTGGTATCATCGGCATTATAGCAGGATGTATGTATATTTGCTATGAGGTGCATCGGGAGCATCAGATTTATGAAAATTTGGCTATTAAGGTTCAGCGAACGTCATTGTGGTTAGATGATTAATTTTGCGGTACGTGGTGCTAATTTAGCAAAGGTATGCAGTCATGTTCTAGTATATCATGTGGTAGTTGATACGGTGTTTATATATTGGAACTAGGCCTGGCAGAGAAATTTTAGGTATTGGAACTGGATTCTGAGCTTATTATATGGATAAAAGAGGAGATCTTCTGATTTAATCAAGCTAATGTACTCAACTGGGTTGTGGTAGCACGAGTAGGTGCACGAAGTGTTAAACAGTGATTTAAGATAACTCCAGAGAAGTTCTTAGCACGTTCGAGGACGAACGTGTGTTCAAGTGGGGGAGAATGTAACGACCCGACCGGTCATTTTGAGTTCTAGCGCGTCGTTCAGCGGTTTGAAGTCATTTGGCTAAAGATAGAAATTTGAAGGTTTTTGAGAAATCCGACCTGAAGTGGAAATTTTGATATTGGGATCGGATGTAATTCTGGAGATTGGAACAGGATGTAATGACATTTATGACTTGCTTGCATAATTTGGTGTCATCTCGAGTAGTATAGGTCAGTTCGGCGCATTGAAAGCGAATTCTAGAACTTTAAGTTCAAAGCTTGATTCAATTTGGTTTTGGGGTCGGATTCTTAGTTTCTTTGTTGTTTTTCACGTTCCGAAAATTCGAGCGAGTCTGTATCATGAATATAGACTTGCCAGTGCCTTTGGACTGGGTCCCTAGGGGCTCGGGTGAGTTTCGGACCCCTCGGAGCTAATTTCAAAACACCAAAAAATTCCAGGTCTGGTTTCCTTCTCCACGTTCGCGGAAGGGTGACCGCGTTCGCGAAGAACGGATTGGGCAGGGGTGGTGAATGCCCTCTGCGTTCGCACTAAAGGCACCGCGATCGCGATGGGTTGGGATTCTGACCCAGTGCGTTCGCACACGTCCCCCGCGTTCGCATAGAGTCCGGCCATTGGGCCAGCCCAGCTCCCCCTTACCATGTGCGTTCACACGGTCCCCTTCGCGTTCGCATAGAAAGCCTATGTGGGCCTGGTCACTTAAGGCATCGCGAATGCACTGCCCATGCTGCATTTGCATAGAGGAAACCATTGGGCAGTGTGTTTTTATAGCGGGATTAGTTCATTTTTCCTCACCTTCTTCTTCTTCTTCTTTGGGGTAATTTTGAGCATGCAAGAGGGGCAAACGACCTAATTATTGGAGGTAAGTAATTCCTATCATAAACTTAGTCTAATACTTGGATTTCTAAGTAGATTAACTCATTAATTAGTGAAAATTCAAGGGTTAGAGTAAAAACCTAGGTTTTATATAAATTGGGAGAATTACTAAGGAATTTTCCATGTAATCACACCAAAACTATATATTAATGATCCTTAGACTATGGGTAATTGATTCCTTCAAAAATTTCCGAATCCGAGCGTGTAGGCCCGGCGGTGCATTTTAAGATTTTTCAAAGTAAGGTGAAATGACTAAGTAAATATGAGAATTCCATGCTTTTGAGTATAATTTGACATATTTACGTAACTTTTGATTAGTTTCGAGTCCTTGGGAGGCGAGTTTGGAGTTTCCGGCGCGTTCTTGGTCTGGGAAGTAGATTCGACACGAGGTAAATCTTCTTTCTAACTTTGTGAAGGGGAATTGTCCCCCTACGTGAACTAATTAAGTATGTGCTACTATCTGCGGGGGCTACGTACGCATGAAGTGACGGGAGTCCGTGCGTAGCTACTATTATGCCACGTCCGGGTAGCCTAGGACCCACTAGCATGCCTTACTTATTGTACCTGTGATTTTTCCTGTAATATTAGACTGGTAATATAATCGAAATCGTAATTGAATATCTAAAGAAGACTAGAGTTCATTTTCTTAATCATCTAGAATGAGAATTGATTTCCTCTGTGGATAATTGTATTACGGATAAGGTTATATTATTGAATTCTATTAAACTTGGCAAATGTATTTCGAAAAAAGATTTAAATACTATTTTTGTGATTTATAAAAGAGAAATTTGTCATTTTCTTGAGTATTTGTTTTCCCGATGTAGTCAAGGTGGACTGTCGATTGTGCATGACTGCATGTGACCGCTTTGCAATTTACATTTTTTGAGCGGAGTGTTATTTGCCCCACTCTCATGGGAGCGGGCCGTACGCCACGGTGAGATCGATAGAAATATTATGGTTTGGGTTGTTCGACCCTCAGCAGTGCACAAAAATGATTATTATGATGGCTCAGGTCGGTTGTCCTTATCCCGTATGCGCATGCTAAATTGTTAAATGTTTTTTCATCAATTTTGAAGTGACAAGATATTTGGGGGAAATAAAGAAGTAATTGTTTATTTAAGAAATTTGGGGGAAAATGAGAAAGTAGTAACTGTTTAATTACCTTCAGTATTTATTTGAATTACAGTTATCTGTAATGCTTATTATTTTATCATCCTCGTATGCCTATTACTGATATCATATTGTGCTAAATTAATTTGTTGGACCTTAGTGAGTGTCTAACTCGACCTCTCGTCACTACCTCTCTGAGGTTAGGCGGGAGACTTACTGACTACACGTTGTTTTCTTACTCATGCTACACTTGTTGTGCATTTTTATTGCACAGGTACTTTCACAGCGACGTGGCTGGTTGGAGACTTAGGCAAGCTGCGTCATCCGGAGGCAATCCGCAGCTGAAAGAGTCTCCCTCATATTTTATTTATTTCTAGTTTAAATTCCTTGTCCAATTTGTAATTCGGACAAGCTTGTAGTATTTGTGAAATTCCTAGAATTCATGTACTTGTGACACCGGGTTCTGAGTTGTGTTGGGGTATATTTGCTAAAATGGGATATTTAAACCATTGTATTTACTTAACGGATTTTATTTAGTTATTATGTAATAAAGTGAAAGGTAATGGTTTTTCATAAATGCTAAAACATGAAAATTTAACATAACTATTTAATGATTGGCTTGCCTGACTATGATGTCCGGCGCCCTCACAAACTTATGGATTTTGGGTCGTGACATATAGTATAACTCTGAGGTGGAAATGAGAAGTTAAGGATAACCCACAACTGAATTTCATTAGGGCATTCTAGAAAGAGATGGATGATTGTTTCAGGAGCCATAAGACAATGTGGACATATACGCGAATTGAGGATACCTAATCGTGAAAGGTACACAGCCGTTGGGAGTCTGTTGTAGCATAGTAACAAGAGAAAGAAGGATATGTTTGGTGGAATGGGGAGTTTCCAAATCCACTTGTAGGAGTATTGTGAAGTTGTGGTATTCGTTATAGCAGTGTGGACAGATTTTACGAAGAAAATACCATTTGTTGTAAGAGCCTAGTAAATTTGATCATAGGTTATGGGTGAGAGAGGCATGTATATATCTGTGAGAGTGGTTTGTAAGTGAGTTGGTATTATGAAAGTTAATTTCTCAAAAATGCCATTTGTGATTGTAGTAGTAGTCATAGGCATGTTTTTGCTCCTCATGACGAGGGAGACGTCCAATTATGGAAGTGCGAATTGTAGAATTTTGTTTAATCCAATGATCAGACCAAAATTTGACATGTTGACCAGTAGTAAGATTCCATTTATATCCTAAATGGCAGTAGGACCATCCACGCATAATATTTCGCCAAGTGGAGGAGACATATGTTTTGATTAAGTGTGGTGGGCGTAACTAATTATGTAGGAGCACCCTAGAGTTGATGAGGATTTTGAAACAGTCTCCTGGCAAGACTTGCATTTAAGGCTTGATTCTTTGTAGCTGGGTTTTGTATCCCTAGCTCCCTTGATCTAATGTTTGTGTTATAGTAGTCCACTTAATGAGATGTAATTTTTTTTGTGGAGTTGTACCCTAGAGAAAATTTCGTTGGTAGCGAGTGAGGTAGGACAGTATATAATTAGGAATTTTAATGTATTGCATGAGATGATTAGGAAGGTGGTTTAAAGTAGAACGAATTAATGTTGTCCTTCCCACTTTTGATAGAAAATTGGTTTACCAACCTGCTAATCTAGTTTTGAAATTGTCAAGTAAGAATTGGTAATCCATTTTTTATGGTTTCTGTATAATGATAGGGAACCCTAAATATCTACCAAAACTTTTTTCTTCATTCATATAGAAGAGTTGTAGTACAGATGTTCGTGTATTGGTTGTGCAATTTTTGAGAATTTTTTTTTTGATTTATCAAAGTTGATAGTTTGTCCAGAGTGATGTGTGAAGTGCGTAATAGTATTAACAATTGATTGACAAGTGTTGGATGTAATTTTTGCTGCGAGAATAATATTGTCAGCAAAAAATAAATGAGATAGCTAAGGACCCTTTTTAGCAAAGGAGAGTGGTACCCAAGTATCGTAATCAACTGCTGTATTTAGTTTGCGCGAAAGCATTTCAAGGTAGAGGATAAACAGATAAGGTGATAAAGGGTCTCCCTGTCTTATGCCTCTGGTAGGTCTGAAATATTCCGTAGGGTTTCCATTAATAATAATGGAAGTAGAAGTAGTTGTGATGCAAGACATAATTAATTTAGCAAAAGTCAGGGGAAAATTTAGGGTGATTAAAGTATTATGTACGAACGACCATTCTAATTTGTCGAAGGCCTTTTCAAGGTCTAATTTGAGAAGCAAATTTAAATTGTTACCCTTTATTTCTTGGAATCTTGTAATGATTTCCTGGACAATAAGGGCATTATCTGCTGCTCCTCTATTTTTCTGGAAACTACATTGAGTTGGATGAATAATATTTCCAGAATAGGTTTTAGACTATTTACGATTATTTTTGTGATAATCGTGTAAATAGTATTACAAAGGCTGGTGGGTCGATATTGAGATATGGAATAAGCATGCCTATTTTTATGAATCAGGAAAATGAGAGTAATATTAATAATAGGGTTAATTTGATGGTCAAGAAAAACTTTGTGACAAAAATGTTTGACGGAGTTGACTATAGTGTTCCAATATTTTTGATAGAATAAAGGGTGTAAACCATCAGGTCCAGGAGCTTTTAAAGGTTTAAAGGAGTGAATTGCATTGATAATTTCATAATCTTGTAAGGGTTTAGTTAAGCAAAAAATGGTCCTCCTGAGTTAATACATTAGAAGGTTGTATTGTATTTTTTGTAGTAGAAGCAGTTTCTTGTATTGTGAAAAGAGTGTGGTAATAATTTGTAAAATTATTCTTAATGATATGTGGATCAGTTATCCAATTTCCCCCTTGATCTTGTAACGCAGTTATACAATTATGTCTTAGACGATTTAGAGTTGTGAGATGGAAAAAATTGGTGTTTGCATCACCATCATTTAACCAATTAATACGGGACTTTAATTTCCAAAAGTCCTCCTCAAGCTTGAGTAGATGATTGAATTCCGTCCTTAATTGATGTTCTAGATTGTGCAAGAAAGTTCTACTAGGATAGTTTATAGATGATTGGAAACCACATAATCAAGCCAAGATTTTTCTTTTACGTTTAAAAATATTACAAATGTCGATTTATTCCATTCTTGGACTATGTCAGTGAAATGATTAATTGCTGGTAGAAATTTTAAATTATCATGCCAGGCTTGTTTAACTATAGATAGGAAAGTAGGGTGTGTAGTCCAGATTGTTTCAAATCGAAAAAAAAATTACCGGGGTAATGGACGGTGTTGTAATTCTAGTAGAAGGGGACAGTGATTCGAATGAGTACGTGGGAGATGTGTGACAAGTGCCTTAGGGTATTGACTTAGCCATTCATAATTTGCTATAATACGATCAATACGTTCAAGAATATTGCATTTATTATGACTACCATTTGTCCAAGTATAACGGCTTTCTTTGTAACCTAAATCAGTAAGGTGGCAGTAGTTGATACAGTCCAAAAATTTATTAGAGCGAGAATTATTAATTTGGAGGCCACCAAATTTATCATTTGAATGAGTTATTTCATTAAATACCCCACCTATAATCCATGGACCCTCATAATTATAATACAAACACATAAGGTTTCTCTATAGAGTCTGTCTATTACCTAAATCGTTGCTATCATATACGGCAGTAAATAACAACTCAAAAGTAAAGGGGTGTACCTGAATGTGGCAGTGGATTTCTTGGGTAGTGGTTGGAATTGGTTCGACAGTAAGTACATCAGAAATCCATAAAATAACAATACCTCTCGACTGGCATGTAGCATCCACTTCTATCATGCCAGTGAAATTAAAGTCTTCCTTTAGAGCTTGATGGTCTTAACAGTGTGTTTCTAGTAAAACAACCAAAGAAGGGCGATTGTAATCAAGGAGTGATCGAAAGTTACGTCAAAAATCAGTTGATTGAGCTCCCCTACAATTCCAAATATTTGAGCTACCTATGACTTAAAAGGGGAATTGGAGAATTTAATGGCTCCAAGCCCAAATTTATACGTTTTTACCCTAAAATTTGGATAACAATTAAACTTATATTGTGGTTTTAAGGATATGTGATTTCATGCAACACCAATTGATAAATATTAAGATAAATGACAGAATTGAATTGTAAGTAGAGCAAATCGGTGTTTTGACAGAACTTCGGCCCTCGAGTCGAAGTCTCATACTGATAAGTGTCAGAACAGTGGAAAATAGAGTGAACTGGTGAACAATAATGTAAGCGAGAAAGAGAGAATTGTATTGCTTTTTTCTGTGAACAAGTATGCCTTTTAAATTATTATAATTACCCTTTATATAGCAGAGGAATTCTATTTATGTTATAATTCTATTTACAGAAGGAAATCGCGTAAGTAGCTAATTAACCGCTTCTGATTTGATCAGTTTCGAGATTTACACCGTGATCCTCGGCCAGTCACGGATATCTCGCTCTTCCGTTATTATGCTATCATCTATATCACCCGATGCCTCTCTCTTTTGGCTTCCATTTTTACCAACCTCGATCTCGAAAGATACTTCGATCTCGAACTCGATGCCTCAGCTTCGTGATTTAGTCGAAGTCGGCCTTCACTGCACCATTCTGATCTCGATCAAATAGTGAAATCACGTGGCCCCGATTTGTCCCCTCATTTTTTGGAGTGTAATGACAAGAAATGAATTGAGCCTTCGATTTGTTGGACCTCGGCAATTTATGATATCATCCCCGTGACGTAAGAGATAGAAGTGACTGAAACGTCCCGTCGGTACAGTACCCAAAATCATTAATGAGCGTCATTTGGTGGTCAGCCACTAGAGTTGTTGAACCGCCGCCGTAAATCTATAATTAGGCCTTCTCCTCACTGAATCAAAATTTACTTTCACTTTCTTTCAATCTTTTAAGCTTTTACCTCTCCCAAGTTCTTCCCTTCTACTAATCTTCAGGTTTCACCGCCAATCGTCAAACACCAAGTCTTACCATCTTCTTCCTTATCTAAACTCATTAAGAATGATGAAAACATCTAAAAATATTCCCCAAAAGGAGAAATCCTCTTCCTCTTCTTCCCGGCCGGCCGACGACAAAATGTCGGTGGATCCACTCCCCGAGGAGTGTGTTCTTGGCCCGTGTATCCTTAAATCCGATTTTAAGACCGAGAAACCTCGCCCGGTCCCCGGTCGATGCGAGCATGTGTTGAGGTATATCTGCTCGATAACTGTGGGGTACCTCGAGCAGACTAAGAGGGACTGCAACTGAGGGGATAAAGTGATAGCAATTTCATCCCCTAAAGAAAGCATTACTACCCACGTGGTAGGGTACCTTAGTTTGTACACTTATCCTTTCACGCTGGGCCCTCTCGACCGTGTCATCATTGACTTCTACCGTCAATACCAGGTGACCTTAAGGCAAATCCATCCTTCCTTTTGGCGAATAGTAATCATGCTCCAATTCTTCACAGGCAAAGCCGAAGGGAATCCATTCACCTTCGATCACCTCATTAGGTTGTACTGCCTCCGTATCTTTCAAGGGTTGATCAAACTCCAACGTCGGGCAACCAAGGTATTGTTCTCGAGCATCAACGAGGACAAAGACTGAGTATGGATGGGTAGATTTGTTCGAGTGAGGACCTCCAAACTCATCCCGGCGGAGAAGATTCCATTTCATAGGAAATGGAACACGAAACGTAAGTATTACTTCACATGTTAATTTTCATGCTTTATTTCGTTCCACTACTCTACTAATGCCTTCTTTTATTATGCAGCGTTTGCTTAGATGACCCGCGCGATCTCCGACCTCGAGATCTGTGTCCTAAAGTTGTCCTTGACCTACACCTACGCTGAGCGCTATTATATTTATTTAGAAAAAGGCCGGTGGGAGGCAAAGAACCATGGTAAGCTTCCTTTTTTACATATCTGATGATGTGATAGCATCTCTTTATAATTTTCCAATTTCCTTGTGTGTACGCCTGAGAAAGGATGCCGCCACGAGGCCTCTGTTTTGTGTGGAGGAGGCTTCGGATCTGGTTCCAAAATCGGGGAAAGATAACAAGATAAAAAGGGCCTCGACCTTCGAGGTCCCAAAGCCCAAAAAGAAGAAGATCTCGATTAGCAAATAGAGGATAGATATTGTTGGCCTCCTGATGCGAGACTAAATTGCATGGTTTAGCATGTGATATACCTTACATTTTATGAGCATTAATGATAAAATTACACTTGTTATGTGCTTAATGGAGTTTATTTTATGTGTAGGTGAATTGGAAATGGAAACGGAGCTAAAGGGATGCAAATACGTCAAAAATACGCAAAAGGAGACGCCCGGGCGATAGCCGGGCGTTTGCCCCCTAAAGCCAGGCCCCCCCTGGCGTTAGGGGG